>VZTY01035183.1:0-19889 GCA_013400935.1 Turnix velox
CTTCTCTCTTTCCCCTTCCTTTTCTCCCCTTCTTTCCTCCTCCTTTTCCCCCCTTTCTCCCCTTCTTTCCCCCCTCTCCCTGTCCCCTTTTCCCCCCACATTTCCCCTTTCTGGGGCCGATATTGCTGAGACAGACAAATCTAACCCTGCAGCGGGGTTGGGAAATGCAGGACCACAAGGTGCCAAGGTCCATCTAGATGGGCAGAAAGTGCCAGCCTGGCTTTTGCCCCCGAGCCATGGACTTTGCCAGGAGCTGAGAGGGGTGTGTTGAAGCAAACCATATCCATTGGGAGCTCTGCCATCCCCGTCATCCCATAAAACCCCTTCTCCAGCACCTTTTCCCTAGCAAGGAGAAGGGATAGTTGGCCTCTGGCTTCGTTCCCATCATCGTGGGGTGGAGCCAGGGCTTGTTAGAGCAGGGAGCTTGGCCTCCAGGGATCAGAACACACGTTTTGTGGAGGGGAATGAGTTTGTTGGGGAGGATTTTCAGCAGAAATTTCTCTTTTTTCTCCTCTCCCAGGTGGAGATGGCGGCACCACTCGGCCATCCAGGTGACCAACGAGCCCATCCTCGAGTTCAAACCAGGCAGCCCTGAGAGAGCAGCACTTCAGAAGGTACCACTGAAGGGCATCTATCTTTTTGGGGAGGAGGTCTTTGAGGGCACAGTTTGTTCCTCTGGTGCTGCCCACCATCCCCAAGCTTTTTCCTGGTGTGGTTCTGCCCAGTCTAGCTGGAATTATAGAATCACAGAATACAGAAGGATGCCCCAAAGAGGCAAATATCAGGGATTGGAAGGGACCTTGAAAGATCAGAACAGGAACACCCAGATGAGGTCCCACAGGAAGGTGTCAAAGTAGGGTTTGAATGTCTCCAGAGAAGGAGACCCCACAACTTCTCTGGGCAGACTGGGACACTCTTCTCTCACCCTCACCCTGACAAAGTTTCTTCTCCTATTTCTGTGGAACCTCCTTTTGGCCAAACTCATTAAGAGAAAGGATGTCCTCCCTTTACTAAGATCACAAGGGAATGGAGCACGCTCCAAGGCATCCCCAAGCACGTCATAGAATGGTTTGGGTTGGAAGGGACCTTCAAGATCATCTAGTTCCAACCCTCCTGCCATGGTCAGGGACATCTCCCACTAGACCAGGAGGCACTGAACATTCCCAAAGGATGGAAGGAAGTCTGGTGGGGAGGATGGATGAAGCTGGGGGTGGCTGGTGGAGCTCTGGGGGTTCATTTCCCACCACAATTCTCTCCTCCTCTCTCTTAGGCACTTGCTGACCTGAAGGGCAAGACAGAAGACATCCCCTGTGTGGTTGGGGGAGAGGAGGTGTGGACATCCACAGTGAGGTACCAACTGTCGGTGAGTTTGGGGGAAAAACTCTTTGTTTAATAAGTAAAAACAGAGCAGAGGGATGCACCCAGCAGGATTTAGAAAGGAGATGTGTGAGACTGGTAACCACAGGGGCTTTTCTTCTCTTTCCAGCCTTTTAACCATGCACACAAGGTGGCCAAGTACTGCTATGCTGACAAGGTGAGTGCACCTCATTTCTAGGGTGGATGTGACAGCATTTTGCCACTTAATCTTATCTTTGTATAACTTTTGTTTGAGGCTGTGGGGTCTCCTTCTCTGGAGACATTCAAACCCCACCTGGACACCTTCTTGTGTGACCTGATCTGGGTGTTCTTGCTCCAGCAGGGGGATTGGACTAGATGATCTCTCCAGACCCCTTCCAATCCCTGGCATTCTGTGATTAATCTCACTGTGGGGTTATGATACTTGTGGTGTGATTTTTCTTTGACGTTGGCTGTAGGATTTCTGCAGGACACCCTGCTCAGGTTGTGAGCAGAGGGACGCTGGGTGTGTTTGCTTTCCAAGTCTCAAAGATCCTGGAACAAATCACTACCAGGAGGTGCAAATTTAGGGTTGTGATGGGGGGGGGGGGGGGGGGTGACCTCTTGCTTTCTCTCCTTGATGCCTGACCCTTTTTCTTCTGCAGGAGCTCATTAACAAAGCCATTAATGCTGCCTTGGCAGCCAGGAAGGAATGGGACCTGAAACCTGTCCAGGACCGGGCACAGATCTTCCTGAAGGCAGCTGACATGCTGAGTGGGCCCAGGAGAGCAGAAGTACTGGCCAAAACCATGATTGGGCAGGTAAGGGAGATGTGGGATTGATGCAGGAGATATCTGGGATCAACAGGAAGGAAGTTCTTCCCCATGAGGGTGGAGAAACACTGGTCCAGGTTGCTCAGAGAGGTGGTGGAGGCCCCATCAATGCCTGGAGACATCCAAGGCTGGGCTTGCTGAGGCTCTGAGCAGTCTTAGGTAGTGCAGGATGTCCCTGTCACTGCAGGGGGTGGCACTAGATGGCCTTTGAAGGTTCCTTCCAACCCTATGAATTTGGGGAGCTGTGAGATTAGGGCAGGAGGAGCTGAGAAGGTGTTTTGTGGGTGTCAGGTTGGAGTTGCCCACACTATGGGGGGATATGGACTGGGAGGATCCTGAGGAGGATGGGAAGTGAGGCTGGGAGTCCTCAGGCCTCATGGAAAGGGGGTTGAGTGATGGTGTGCTGTGATTATCGGGGTTTCCTCCTATGGAGCACCCCAACAGCCCTGGCTGAGCCAAGGGGAGGCACTGAGGGACTGTGGGTGGACATGGGGAACACATGATGTCCCCTGGCACACACTTGTTGGTTGGAACACTGGAGATGTGGTGGGATGGGAGCAAAGCATGAGGTGGAGGTGGATGGGCCTTGCCAAGCACTGCAGTTTGTGTCTGCTGCATTCCCTGCCCTCTTCCTCAAGTGCTTTTATCTGATGGGGTTGTCCAGCCTGGTGAAGAGAAGACTCAGAGGGGACCTCATAGTAGGTTCTCAGTACCCAAAGGGGGCTACAGAAAGGCTGGGGTGGGACTTTTTAATAGGATATGTGGTGGAAGGACGAGAAATAATGGATGTAAATTGGAGGAGTGCAGATTCAGGCTAGATAGAAGAAAGAAATTCTTTCCCGTGAGGGTGGTGAGACAGTGGAAGAGGTTGCCCAGAGAGGTTGTGGATGCCCCCCTCAATCCCTGGAGGTGTTTAAGGCCAGGCTGGATGAGGCACTGAGCAACCTGGTGTGGTGGGAGGGGTTCTTGGGATGGAACTAGATGATCTTGAAGGTCCCTTCCAAGCCAAACCATTCTGTGGTGGGACCTTTCTTGGCAGGGGAAAACTGTCATCCAGGCCGAGATCGACGCTGCAGCTGAGCTCATCGACTTCTTCCGCTTCAACGCCAAGTATGCCCTGGAGCTGGAGCACAGCCAGCCCCTCAGCGTGGACACCAGCACCAACAGCATGGTCTACCGTGGGCTGGAGGTGAGGAGAAGGTCTCAGGGCCTTCTTTCCCCACCTCTTTCTGCCCCACAACCTTCTGCTGGCCCAGTTAGAGGAGCCACCACACTCCCAACTGGTCTCTCTCCCACCCTCAGGGCTTCGTGGCAGCTGTCTCCCCCTTCAACTTCACAGCCATCGGTGGCAACCTGGCAGGGGCTCCAGCACTGATGGTGAGTGTCATGGTGGGACTTAAGGAAGCCAAGGATAGAAAGGAGAATCCTGGGAGAAGAACCCAGTCTCTCCAAGGGTGTGTTTTACCTGTTCTGGGGTCCACCAGGAGCAAATTAAGCATTGCTGGCTCTGTTTGAATGAGACACACCTGAGGTCTTGCTTCTCCTGGGCATCTTGAGTTCAGTCAGGTGCCTGCTGTTAGACACAGATGTCTGCAATTTCTAGAAGGCTGGACTTCAAACCTGACCACTGATGGGAGGGTTTGGTGGGGAAACTGTTGGAAAAGGAAAAAAATCAACCCAAATTTGCTCTTGTCATGTTTTTATTCTGATCAAGATCCTGTGGCATCGCTGGGCTGGGTTTTAGAGAAGGTCAGGGTGCTGTGGGAGGGGTGATGAGCTCATCCCAGAGTGATGGGTCCTGCTGGGGTGTGAAAAGCATCACTGACAGGTTTGGGTGAGTGATTTTGGGCATCTCACAGTGAATTTCCACCAGGATTCTGTGACACCAGGAGTCCCCCTTTCTCACCTGCAGCCAGGGCATTGACAGGAGAGAAGAAAAGCTGAGCAGCAGAGGGTGCCTGCAATTAAATTTAGGAAGAAGTGATGCTTAATAAGCAAGTATTAATTAGTGCTCTGTGTTTTAGTCACCACAGTGCACTTCCCAGGGGATTAAAGATTGCTCTTGCCTAAATAACTGGAGAGATGAACACTGTTAATCCTCCTGTGGCATCAGAGCAGGGTGTTCCTCAGGCCTGGAGCAGTTGCCACACCAGTATGCAGGCTGCTGGGTGTGCCGTTTCCCCAGTTAAGATTTCCCAATTGCTTGGAGATTGTTTGGATTAGGGGAAAAGCCAGGAAGGAGCTTTGCCCTCTCCACCACAGAGCCTGGTTGAGGCAGAGTCCAAAGAATTCCCCCCGGGGCTGTGACCCTGCTGCTGGGAGGTGTGACAGGGACACAGAGGAGGTCACTGGGCCCTTATGGCCCCCCAGGGCTGATGGGAGGAGGGTGGCTCAGAGCCAAAGGGGTGGGTGTTGTGTTTTCCAGCCAGTTGTGCCCAGTTAATCCCAGTGGGAGGTTTTGTTTCACTACTTTGGCTGGTGTGAACGTGGTGGCAGAGCTCACCCTGTCACAAGTGCTTTTCTTAGAGGTGCCATCCCATTTCCCAAGATGTAAACCAGGTCTGCATGCCTTGGCTCATTTAGGGGAGGCAAAACTCTGTGTCCCTGGCAGAGAGAGGTGTAGAAGGGAGGGATTTTCATGCTTGGTGGCAACCACACTCCTTTTCAAAGCCATTTCTGGGGGTAAAAGGTTGGTGTAGCTCACCGGAAGGTGCCATTGGTCTCACCCCACCCTCTGCAGGTAGCAGGACAAAGTTTCTCTGCAGCATTTAACATGTTTTGGGGTTGTTGAACACTTCTTTTCTACTCTCCAGGGGAATGTGGTGCTGTGGAAGCCCAGTGACACTGCCCTGCTCTCCAGCTATGCTGTCTACAAGATCCTTCTGGAAGCTGGGCTCCCTCCCAACGTGGTGCAGTTTGTGCCAGCTGATGGACCTGTCTTTGGGGACACTGTCACCAGCTCTGAGCACTTCTGTGGCCTCAACTTCACTGGCAGTGTCCCGTAAGTTGGGGAAGGGGAGTGATGGTGGGGAGAGGGTGAGGAACTTGTTGGCTGAGATCATAGAATCCTAGAATGGTTTGGGTTGGAAGGGACCTTCAAGATCATCCAGTTCCAACCCCCCTGCCATGGGCAGGGACACCTCCCACCACACCAGGTTGCCCAAAGCCTCATCCAGCCTGGCCTTAAACACCTCCAGGGATTGAGGGGGCATCCACAGCCTCTCTGGGCAACCTCTTCCAGGGTCTCACCACCCTCANCTTCACTGGCAGTGTCCCGTAAGTTGGGGAAGGGGAGTGATGGTGGGGAGAGGGTGAGGAACTTGTTGGCTGAGATCATAGAATCCTAGAATGGTTTGGGTTGGAAGGGACCTTCAAGATCATCCAGTTCCAACCCCCCTGCCATGGGCAGGGACACCTCCCACCACACCAGGTTGCTCAGTGCCTCATCCAGCCTGGCCTTAAACACCTCCAGATGATGCAGGTGCCCACCTGATGGTCCTTTGGACACCCAGCACAGCAGACAACTGGTCATTCTGAATTAACTTAAGGTTTTAAAAGTGTTTTTAAAAACATCTAACCATATTTTCTTGCTGCAAGTTGTGCATTTCATAGCAGGGCTGCTAAACTCAAGTCATGGAGCCATAGATAAAGCTACCTGTGACACCCCCTTCTCTCTCAGTGCTGCTGTAACTTGGCTTGATGAAGCAGAGTGATGCCAGCTCTGGATACAATCAGAGCCTCACACCTTTGCTGTGTGTTGGGAGGTGTTGGTGACACTGAGGTCCCCAGCAGTCTGTCACGGGCTGTTAAACCCAGGGACCCTGCTCCAGCAGCAGAGGACATGGTCTGATGAGCTCCCTGCCTTCAAGGTGGGAAGCTCATAAATTAGTATTAGTGGCTGTGCCTCCTGCTGGCAGGTTATTAGCATTTTTATTGTTTCCCAGCTGAGTTTTGTCACAGTAAGGTCTGAAATGAAGGGGAGAAAGAGAAACTTCTGCTGGGTGCTCACTTTTGCATCTTCCTAGGTTCTTACTCTTGAAATTAGAGAGTAGTTGTGTAGTTTTATCCCTGGGGTGTCATTCTCATCTCCTCTTGGGTTGAATTTTGGGGTTTTTGTGTGCCTTTCAGCAGGGTGTGTCACTGATAAGTGCTTTTTCTGAGAGTCCACCAACCAACCAGCTCCTCCTTTTTCTTCCAGGACTTTCAAGCACCTCTGGAAGCAGGTGGCCCAAAACTTGGATCAGTACCGCAACTTCCCACGCCTGGCTGGAGGTAACTCTTGTCTCTCACATCCTTTTTTGGGGGGAAGGAGGCCAGGAAGAGGAGGAGATATGGCCAGGATTCCTCTCTTTATGAGTAGAGAGGAAATGATGCTAATGTCCTGGTTTGAGGCTCACCAAGCCCTTTTCAAGGGACTTGGTGCTTTTTTGGAGGTGGCCCGGCCCTGCCAAACACTCACTTCATTATAAAAAACCCTTTTCTTCATTATAAATATCAAAATTTAAGAGGCCACTTGGGTGGGCTGTGGTGGGGCTTAAGTGATGGGGAGAAATAGAGAAGGGTGTGAGGGCACCTGCCTAAACCAGGACAGCTTCAAAGTGTCCTCTCCACCCTCTGTGGCAGAAGCACAAAGCTTGTTCCTTTAGGTGTTTAGGAGGAGATTATGGCATCAGCTCCCACCAGCATGGGATGGGCTTTTAGGGTGAGGAAGTGGCACTTGGGCAGGAGGCAGAGACACTATGTCATCTCAGAGCTTCTACATAAAATTTGGGGAGCTCAGATGAGCCCTTTTTCCATCAGTTGTGGGGTTGTGCTCCCTGGGGCAGTGTCACTGTCATAGAAACACAGAATGGTTTGGTTTGGAAGGGACCTCAAAGCCCATCCAGTGACACCTCCCACCAGCACAGGTTGCTCCACCTGGTCTTGAACCCCTCCAGGGATGGAGCACATCTTCACTGAGCCAGGAGCTCAGCAGAGAATCTCACCTAAATCTTTTCTCTTTTACTTCAAAGCCATTCCCCTTTATCCTTTCTACACCCCCTGAGGAACTAGCAGGGCTCACCAAGCCTTTTCCAAAGGACTTTGTGCTTTTTTGGAGGTGCCAAACCCTCACTTCATTATAAAAAACCTTTTTCTTCATTATAAATATCAAAAGGGAGAGTGTCAGGAGGCCACTTGGGTGGGCTTGGAGGGGTCTCAAGTGATGGGGAGAGATAGAGAAGGGTATGAGGCCACCAGGAGATGGAGAGAAGGCAGCAGGTAAATTCCAGGACAAAACCTTGTCCTCACAGATCTGGCTGGTGGAATATTGTGTCCATTTGTGGGGTTGAAGAAGGAGAGAGAGTCCAGAGCAGAGACACAGAGATGATGAAGGGGTTGGAGCATCTCCCTGCTGAGGAAAGGCTGAGGGAGCTGGGGCTCTGCAGCTTGGAGAAGAGGAGACTGAGGGGTGAGCTCAGTCATGGTTAGAAAGATGGAAAGGGTGAGTGTCAGGAGGATGGAGCCAGGATCTTCTCAGTGACTTCCAATGAAAGGACAAGGGGCAATGGGTGCAGCTGGAACACAGGAGGTTCCACAGAAAGAGGAGAAGTTTTGTGAGGGTGAGAGAAGAGTGTCCCAGGCTGCCCAGAGAGGGTGTGGGGTCTCCTCTGGAGACATCCAAACCCCACTGGACACCTTCCTGTGGGACCTGGTGTAGATGTTCCTGCTCCAGGATGGGACTAGATGATCTTTTGATGTCCCTTCTAATCCCTGACCTTCTGGGATTCAATTTGGGGGTGTTTCCTTTGGGATCCCCTTCTCTGGAGCCATTCAAACCCCACCTGGGCACCTTGTGGGACCTGCTCTGGGTGTTCCTGCTCCAGCAGGAGGTTGGATTAGATGATCCTTTGAGGTCCTATCCATTCCCTGATGTTCTGTGCTTTTCTTCTCTAGAGTGTGGAGGGAAGAACTTCCACCTGGTGCACAGCTCGGCGGAGGTGGGGAGCGTGGTCAGCGGGACCCTTCGCTCGGCCTTTGAGTACGGGGGCCAGAAATGCTCCGCCTGCTCCCGCCTCTACGCCCCGGACTCGCTGTGGCCCCAGATCAAAGAGAAGCTGCTGGAGGAGCACGGGAAGATCAAAGTGGGAGACGTGAGCGGCTGCTGAAGGGCTTTGCGGCTCAGCGGGTGGTTGATGGGATTAGAGACTGCGGTAACTGGCTACTAATTCCTATTGAACCCAGCTTTTTTATCCACTGCTTCTCCCCCTCCATCATCCACCCCCCTTCCCCCCTACTTTTCCCTCCCTCCCACCTCTTTTTCCATCTTTTTTTTTTTTTTCTTATAGTGATTAGAAATTAACTTGTAGCCAGTGTCTGCAGGAAGGATTGTGTAAGTGGGCTGAATCCTGCAGGCTAATTGAAAAGGGGGTGGTTTGTGCCCTCAAAGAGAGGTTTTTGGGAGCAAGAGGGGAAGCATTTGGGGCATTTAATTTCCTTTTTGGGCACGATGTAAACTTATTTTTTTTTTAACCTTCCCACAGCCTGCCCAGGACTTTGGGACGTTCTTCTCTGCCGTGATTGATGACAAGGTGAGCTCACACCTTCTAGTGTGAGAAGGTAACACCACCAATTGTTAAATGGATTTATTGAAGACAGAATCACAGAATCCCAGGGATTGGAAGGGACCTGGAGAGATCATCAGGTCCAACCCCCTTTTAGAGTGGGAACATCCAGATCAGGTCCCATAGGAAGGTGTCCAGGTGGGGTTTGAATGTCTCCAGAGATGGAGATGCCATAGGAACCACCCTTAAACAGGATCCCGGAAGGTCAGGGATTAGAAGAGACCTCAGAAGATCATCTTGTCCCATTCTGGAGCAGAAACACCCAGATCAGGTCTCACAGGAAGGTGTCCAGGTGGGGTTTGAATGTCTGCAGAGGTGGAGACCCCACACCTCTCTGGGCAGCCTGGGACACTCTTCTCTCACCCTCACCCTGACAAAGTTTCTTCTCCTATTTCTGTGGAACCTCCTGTGTTCCAGCTTGTCCTTTCATTGGAAGTCACTGAGAAGATCCTGGCTCCATCCTCCTGCCCCTCACCCTTTCCATCTTTCTAACCATGACTGAGCTCACCCTTCAGTCTCCTCCAAGCTGAAGAGCCCCAGCTCCCTCAGCCTTTCCTCAGCAGGGAGATGCTCCAACCCCTTCATCATCTCTGTGTCTCTGCTCTGGACTCTCTCCAGCAGTTCCCTGTCCTTCTTCAACTGAGGAGACCACAACTGAACACAACATTCCAGATGTAAAAAGCATGAGTGATAAGTTAGAGCTGATTATCAGCCCTTTTTGTATCCCTCCTTGTCTTAGTCAATGACCCTTCATGAAAAGTTGAATATTTTGCTGAGAATTTCTCCCAGAATTAATACTCCAGTTCCCACCCCCTCCTCCTGAGCTAGAATACTCCTGAAGAGCAGCAGAGCAGCAAAAGGGATTGCCCAAAACACCTTCTGACCCCCTGAACTGACACTTCTTTTTTTATAATTATTTTTTCTCAGTCTTTTGCCCGGATCAAGAAATGGCTGGACCATGCCAAGAAGTCCCCCAACCTCACCATCCTGGCAGGAGGGGGCTGTGATGACAGCGTGGGCTACTTTGTCCAGCCCTGCATCGTGGAGAGCAAAGACCCAAAGGACCCCATCATGAAAGAGGTGAGGGGGGGGGAACGACAAGAAGGTTTGAGGAGGGTTTGTAGGTTCCTGTCCTCACATCTGCGCAGGTGGAGATGAGGAGGATGAGGGACAGTGGTTTGGAACTAGAGCAGGGTGGGTTTAGATGAGACATGAGGAAATTCTTCCCCATGGGAGATGGGAAGAGGTTGCCCAGAGAGGTGGTGGAGGTCCCATCAAGCCTGGAGACATCCAAGGTCAGGCTTGCTGAGGCTCTGAGCAACCTCATCTAGGTCAGGATGTCCCTGTCACTGCAGGGGGTGGTCTTGGAAGGATCTTCTGACCCATCTATGGGTCCTATCTGTCTCATTCTATGATTTTATAGATTGGCACAGGGAAAGTCCTCTCCATCGTTGTTTTAGCTGAAGCTAAAATAAGCTAAAGCTCGTACCTTGGAGCTTGACTCAAGAGCTTTTATTATGATTTTTCTGGCCCCACAGGAGATTTTTGGTCCCATCCTGACGGTGTACGTGTACCCAGAGAAGAAGTACAAGGAGGTGCTGGAGCTCATCGACACCACCACGCCCTATGGCCTCACGNTCTTCTGACCCATCTATGGGTCCTATCTGTCCCATTCTATGATTTTATAGATTGGCACAGGGAAAGTCCTCTCCATCGTTGTTTTAGCTGAAGCTAAAATAAGCTAAAGCTCATCCCTTGGAGCTTGACCCCACTCAAGAGCTTTTATTATGATTTTTCTGGCCCCACAGGAGATTTTTGGTCCCATCCTGACGGTGTACGTGTACCCAGAGAAGAAGTACAAGGAGGTGCTGGAGCTCATCGACACCACCACGCCCTATGGCCTCACGGGGGCAGTCTTCGCACAGGAGAAGTAGGTGCCAAAATCCTCTCCAGAATCAAAAAGAGTCTTTTCTCCCCTTCTGGGAGGGATCTTTCCCCATCCCTTCTCTTCAGCTCCTTGTGCTGAACCGTGGGGAGGGAAAGGAAGCATTTCCTGCAAAGCTTACTCTGCTTTTAGCACTTCCACTGAGGAGGAGAGGGATGAGACCAACATAGAATGGTTTGGGTTGGAAGTTCCAACCCCCTGCCATGGGCAGGGACACCTCCCACCACACCAGGTTGCTCAGTGCCTCATCCAGCCTGGCCTTAAACACCTCCAGGGATTGTGTATATAGAAACACAGTTTCTTTTCTATGTTTTTTATGTTCTTATGTCCTGGAAATGTGTGGAGAGAAACACAAAGTTTCTTTTCTTATGCTTCTATGTCCTGGAAATGCTTGTAGAGAAACACAGTTTTTCTTATTTTTTTATATCTTGGAAACAGAAACACAGAGTTTTCTTTTCTTATGTCCTGAAAATGTGTGTAGAGAAACATAGAGAGGGTTTTTTTCTTATATATCTTATGTCCTGGAAATGTGTGTAGAGGAACCCCAAGTTTCTTTTCTTAGTTTTTTTTATGTTCTTATGTTCTAGAAATGTATGTAGAGAAACACAGAGTTTCTTTTCTTACATTTCTTATGTCCTGGAAATATGTGTAGAAAAATCCAGAGTTTCTTTTCAATGTTTTTTTTTTATGTTCTTATGTCCTGGAAATATGTTTAGACAAACAGTTTTCTTCTATTTTTCATGTTCTTGTGTCCTGGAAATGTGTCTAGAGAAACCCAGACTTTCTTTTCTTATTTTCTTATGTACTGAAAATGTGTCTAGATAAACACAGAGTTTCTTTTCTTACATTTCTGATGTTCTTACGTCCTGTAAATGTGTGTAAAGACAAAGTTTCTTTTCTTATGTTGCTGTAGAGGGGTTTAAGGTCTTGAAATACATTTTCTGGCCTGGTGGTCACCTCCATTTCTCTCCCTCCTCAGGAGCATCATCGCTGAAGCCCGGACCCTTCTCCGCAATGCTGCTGGAAACTTCTACATCAACGACAAATCAACTGGGGCTGTGGTGGCCCAACAGCCCTTTGGGGGGTCCCGCATCTCAGGTGAGACCCCAAACTCCTCTCTCAGCCAGACTTCACCTCCACATCCACCTCCTCCTGCAGGAACATCCCTCATCCTTCACCTCCTGCTCACTGATGGGGGTTTTTTTATCTCCTCTTTTTTGGAACAGGCACCAACGACAAACCTGGTGGCCCCCACTACATCCTGCGTTGGACATCACCCCAGGCCATCAAAGAAACCCACGTGCCCTTGGGGGATTGGAGATATTCTTACATGCAGTGATGCCTTCCTCCTCCTCCTCTTCCTCCTCCTCCTGCTGCTCCTGCTCCTCAACGCACAGGCTACCCCCTGGGCCACCCCCTTCACCCAGGCAAAAAGAGAAAGCACTTAAAAACTACTGATCTTTTAACCTGCTGAGTTTAGGGTTTATTTTTAAAGTTTAAAAAAATAATAATTCTATTATTAAATTGCTATATCAGGAAAGTTCTTGGGGTTTTCTTAAGGGTGGGAGTAGGATGGTTGGAGGGGTGGGTGGAGAAGGAGAGGGGTTGGGGTCTGCTCCTGCACCACAATCAGGGAAAAAGGGATCTTGGACTCAAGAGACACTTTTCCTCCCATTTTTGTCCATCTCAAAGGGCTGGAATGAAAGCAGAGGGGCAGTAAGAGGCTGTCACCTCTAAAAAACCTTGTCTTCCCCTTGTCCCCACAACCTCTGTCCCCCAGCAGAGACCCCTGGAAGTGAGGGGCTGTCCCCAGACTTGTTTTAAACCATGAATCAATGGAGTGGGAGCTCTGAGCTCCTTTTTTCTCCCCATTCCTGAGCATGCACAAAGCCTCCCACACCCTCAAAGATTTGGGCAGGAGGCACCTTGTGCCAGGAGAGGGCTCTACTGCTTAAAAAGAAATTTAAATGTTTTATTTCCCTCCTCTCTGAAGCCAAGGACTGGAGGTGCCTTGAAAACAGAGGGGGGGAGATGGAACAGCAGCACCCACCTTGGTTCCTCACTGGTGCTTCTCATCCCTGATGAGGAAACATCCCATTCTATCTGCAGGAGATGCCCCCTCTGATGACACATCCCAGGTTGGAAGAGGCTCAGAGCAACTTGAGCTGCTTAAAGATGTCCCTTCCCAAGGTAGGATGGGGAGTAGATGATCTGAAGTCCTTCCCACCCCCCCCCATTCCATAGTTCTCTGTGTTCTGAAGGATATGGGTCGATTTTAAGAGCTGCTTCAACAATATCCTGGCTTTAAGTTCCTGCACAAGCTGCTGGGGACAAAACACCCTCCAGAAGAGCCTTTGGTAGCGGTAGAGGTGCTGGGACAGCAACAGGACATCAACAATTAGAGCAAGATGCTGTTGTGGGGTTTCCAAGACTCATCAGAGAGCATCTCTCCCTCTCCAAGGCTCTGCAAGCTGCCAAATTAAGAAGTTTAATTAATTCTGACCTTTATGGTGTGTCCAGTGTAGGTTTTGCAGCAGCATCAGTGAGGTGTTGGGGTCTGCTCCTGCACCACAAATAGGGAAAAAGAGATCTTGAACACAAGTCCTAATTTAGGAACAGACAGAGAGCTGTAACACCCCCAATAAGTAACTGTTCAATGATCAGGATTTGCAGCTAAACAACAAGATAACCTCGTTAAAGCTGCCCTAATGAACATCAAGTATTGATCTCACCCACTCAAAGGTTTGCCAGGAGCAGGTTGTACTGATATCTGTGAATCCTCCTTTGGCTGAGAATTTCCTATAAAATAAATGAAAAAAAAAAACAAACAAAAACCCAAAACTAGGGGCAGGGACACCTCCCACCACACCAGGTAGCTCAGTGCCTCATCCAGCCTGGCCTTAAACACCTCCAGGGATTGAGGGGGCATCCACAGCCTCTCTGGGCAACCTCTTCCAGGGTCTTACCACCCTCACAGCAAAGAACTTCTTTCTTCTCTCCATCCTAAATCTCTCCTCTTCCCATTTGCATCCATCACCTGTGGGTGATGCCATCCTGGACCCTATTCCAAAGTCCTTCCCCAGCCTTTCTGGAACCTCCTTCAGGTATTGGGCAGCTCCTCTGAGGTCCTCCCTGAGCCTTCTCCAGGCTGAACAACCCCAACTCCTTCAGCCTGTCCTCAGAAGGGAGCTGCTCCAGCCCTCTCAGCATCTTGGTGGCCTCCTCTGGACCTGCTCCAACAGCTCAATGTCCTTCTTCTGTTGAGGGCTCCAGAACTGGACACAGTAACTCCAGTTGGGGTCTCACCAGAGCCCAGTAGAGGGGCAAAATCCCCTCCCTTGCCCTGCTGGTCACACTTCTCTTGATGCAGCCCAAGACTGGGTTGGCTTCTGGGCTACAAGCACACACTGTTGGCTTATGTTGAGTTTTTCATCCACTGTCACCCCCAAATCTTCTCTTCAGGGATGATCCCAAACAAGACATCAGCTTTGGAGCATCTCAGCCCCAATCCAAGGTGCAGCAGGAGCTCTGCAGCCTCTCAGCATCCCAAAACTCTCAGCTCTCCCTCCTCAGAGCCAGGAATGAAGCTGAGATGTTTTGGTTTTTTTTTTTTTCCCTCGGAAGTGGCAGATTTTCCCCTCAGATAACTCAGGGCTCCATCTGCTTCCCGTTAGCGCCTGGGGCTGGGGCTAATTGGCAGATCAAACCCTGTTATTTCCCACCTTGGCTCCCTCACTTGGGGTGGGAGGAGGGTAGAACCAGCCCCAAACTTCTTGGATGGAGCCCTAAAGCCTTCTTCTCCTCCACCTGGGGCAGAGCAGGGTGTTAATGGGAACCACCCAGGGCTATAGAGCCAAGAAAAGAGGGGGGAAAAAGAAGCTTCACCCACGGGGAGAAGCAGAGGTTGAGTAGAAGACCCCCAGAGCAGTGTCCACCACCTTTTTTAGCACTAAACAAGGACAATTCTGACCCTAAAACTGCCAAAATTGCACAAAATAGGTGACAACCAGCAATGTGTAGTGGTTGCCCTGATGTTACCTTCATTGCTTTTATTAAAAAAAAAAAAAACCTAAAAAATAAGATAAGGTTAAAGGTTTTAACTCTCCAAGGGTAATATTTGTAGTTCTCTGCTCTTAACACACACAGAACCTCTGATTCAGGACTGGAAAAGCTCAGCAAGCTGAGGAGAAAGGGGGTAGCTCATCACTTCTGGTACCCAACAACACCCCCAGCTTTAGGGGGAGAGGAAAAGGGGGGGAAAAAACACCCCCTGGGAGGTGCTTGACTGCATCAGGCTTAAAAAAAAGGTTAAACCAGGGCCCCAAAACCCCTGAGGAATCAAGAATTGGGGTTTAAATGCTTGTGCTGGGCAGCCAAGGGAAATGTAATCCCAAATACAACCCCAAATAACCTATTTCTCTCTGCTTCAGGACACTTGGGGTCCAGCAGAGCCCTGCAGGGTGGGGGGATGTGACCAAAGTGGGTGCTGCTGCACAAAACAGGGTTTAGAAGGGGTCAGGGTGCCTGTTACACCCACCTCTACCTCATCCCACCCCACCCAGCACCCAGAGCAGCCTCACGAGAGGATTTAGGACAGACAAAGCCCTGTTCTTACCTTACAGGATCCATCCACCCCAAAAGCAGCTCCCACTCGAAGGCAGATCCTTCAACTCCTCCAGGGACCACCAGTCCACTGCAAATCTTTGCTTTCCCCCTCTTCACCCCATTATTTGGGGCTCCTTCCCCAGCGGAGAACTGGGGAACCAACCCATGGGTGAGGTCAGGGCTGAATCCCCCACCCACTAACCCCTCATTAACAAGTCAAGCATCACCCCTTCTCGGGGAACCCCCCCAGACCTTTTCTTTCCTCTACCCCATTATTTGGGGTTTCTTCCCCAGTGCTGGCCAGTGGAGAACTGGGAAACCAACCCATGGGTGAAGTTAGGGCTGAATCCCCCACCAATTAACAGCCCATTAACACCTCATTAACAACCCAAGCTTCACCCGTTCTTCAGGGACCCCCAGACCCCTACTTTCTCCTTCTCCACCCCATGATTTGGGGTTTCTTCCCCAGTGCTGGCCAGTGGAGAACTGGGAAACCAACCCATGGGTGAAGTTAGGGCTGAATCCCCCACCCATTAGCAGCTCATTAACAACCCAAGGCTCACCCTTTCTCCAGGGACCCCCAGACCTTTGCTTTCCTCTCCTCCACCCCATTATTTGGGGTTTCTTGCCCAGTGGAGGACTGGGGAACCAATCCAAGGGTGAGGTCAGGGGTGACTCTCCCCCCCAAAACACCCCATTAACAACCCAAGCCTCACCGCCTCTCCAGAGACCAACAGAACCCTACAAACCTCCGCTTTCCCCTCTTCCACCCCATGATTTGGGTTTTCTTCCCCAGTGCTGCCCAGTGGAGGACTGGGGAACCAATCCAAGGGTGAGGTCAGGGGTGACTCTCCCCCCCAAAACACCCCATTAACAACCCAAGCCTCACCGCCTCTCCAGAGACCAACAGAACCCTACAAACCTCCGCTTTCCCCTCTTCCACCCCATGATTTGGGTTTTCTTCCCCAGTGCTGCCCAGTGGAGGACTGGGAACCAACCCATGGGTGAAGTTAGGGCTGAACCCCCCACCCATTACCAGCCACATTAACAACCCAAGGCTCACCCCTTCTCGGGGGACCCCCAGACCTTTGCTTTCCTCCACCCCATTATTTGGGGTTTCTTGCCCAGTGGAGGACTGGGAAACCCATAGGTGAGGCCAGGAGTGACTTCCCCCCCTATTAACAACCCAAGCCTCANTAACACCCCAAGCCTCCCCGCCTCTCCAGAGACCAACAGAACCCTACAAACCTCCGCTTTCCCCTCTTCCACCCCATGATTTGGGTTTTCTTCCCCAGTGCTGCCCAGTGGAGGACTGGGAACCAACCCATGGGTGAAGCCAGGGGTGAATCCCCCATCCATTAGCAGCCCATTAAGACCTCATTAATAACCCAAATCTCACTCCTTCTTCAGGGAGACCTTTCCTTTCCCCTTCCCACCCCATTATTTGGGGTTTCTTGCCCAGTGGAGGACTGGGAAACCAACCCATGGGGGAGGCCAGGAGTGACTTCCCCCCCCATTAACAACCCAAGCATCACCTCTTCTCCAGGGACCCCCAGACCTTTGCTTTCCCCTTCTCCACCCTATGATTTGGGGCTTTTTCCCCAGTACTGCTCAGTGGAGGACTGAGAATAACCCATGGGTGAGGTCAGGGCTGAATCCCCCCATCCNATCAGTCCGCGGATCCCATAGGTGAGGCCAGGAGTGACTTCCCCCCCTATTAACAACCCAAGCCTCAGTCCTTCTCCAGGGACCACCAGACCTTTGCTTCCCCCCTCTCCACCCCATTACTTGGGTTTTCTTCCCCAGTGCTGCCCAGTGGAGGACTGGGAAACCCATAGGTGAGGCCAGGAGGGAGTTCCCCCCCTATTAACAACCCAAGCCTCAGTCCTTCTCCAGGGACCACCAGACCTTTGCTTCCCCCCTCTCCACCCCATTACTTGGGGTTTTTTCCCCAGTGCTGCCCAGTGGAGGACTGGGAAACCAACCCATGGGGGAGGCCAGGAGTGCCTTCCCCCCCCATTAACAACCCAAGCATCACCTCTTCTCCAGGGACCCCCAGACCTTTGCTTTCCCCTTCTCCACCCTATGATTTGGGGCTTTTTCCCCAGTACTGCTCAGTGGAGGACTGAGAATAACCCATGGGTGAGGTCAGGGCTGAATCCCCCCATCCATTAACAACCCAAGCATCACCTCTTCTTCAGGGGTCTCCAGACCCCTACAAACCTCTGCCTTCTCCTTCCCCACCCCATTATTTGGGGCTCCTTCCCCAGTCCTGCCCAGTGGAGGACTGGGAAACCAACCCACATGGGTGAGGTCAGGGGAGACTCTCCCACCCATTATCACCTCATTAACAACCCAAGGCTCATCCCTTCTCCAGGTACCACCAGACCTTTGCTTCCCCCTTCTACACCCCATTATTTGGGGTGTCTTCCAGTGGGTGAGGTCAGGGGTGACTTCCCCACCCATTAACCCCTCATTAACACTGATGATGATGAGGGGAAGGATGAGGTGACAAGGTGCTAAAATGCTGTGCAAGACACATGTTTATCACGATAAGATGGACTTCCAGAGGGATGCAAACCCCATTAGCCTGATTTTTTTGCTCTCTTTATACCTTATATTACTTCTCCTTAAGGTTTTTTCCTTCATCCTTCTGCTCTCCCAGGCTTTTTGTGTCGGGGCGATGTTTGCAGTACAAGGAGCCAGCGGCAGATGGAGATCTTTATCCCCTTCTCTGAAAACCTGTAAAGAAAAAAACCCCAAACCAGTAGCCCCACAGTTTCCTATGAGGCTGGAATATTGGGGGTTCCTTAGTTATGAGGTGAAGGGGGGAGAAAAACCAGTTGGGACTGGGAGCTGTAGGGAAAAATAAGTGGGGGAAAAAAGAAGAGAGCTCCAGGGTTGAGCTTTTCCCACAGGAACACCAAGCAGCAAGAAGAGGGAGAGGGTTTGAGAGCATCACCCCCTCTTTGACAAACAAACAGGGGGTTTAAAAGCTGGAGAAAGTGTACTCCCCCCCTTCTAGATCCTTCCCCACCCCCAAAAAGTGCAGCAAAATGACAGAGAGTCTTGTAATGTTTGGCATTTTTCTGCTAAAGCCCCAGGTCCTGCTGTCATGAGAATAGGGCTGGATGTCTCACAGCTAAAATAAATAAAGAAGGGGTTGGTGTCCCTCAGGCTCACCCCAGGGGACTGGGAGATGGGGCTCCCCCTCCTCAGGGCTGGGAGAAAAACCCAGAAAGCAAAATAAAGGGATGAAGGGGAAAAGCTTGAAACTAGAGCAGGGTTAGATGGGACATGAGGATGAAGTTCTTCCCCATGAGGGTGGGGAGACACTGGTGTGGGTTGCTCAGAGAGGTGGTGGAGGCCCCATTCATCCCTGGAGACATCCAAGGTGGGGCTTGCTGAGGCTCTGAGCAACCTCATCTAGGTCAGGATGTCCCTGTCACTGCAGGGGGTGGCACTAGATGGCCTTTAAAAGCCTTTCCAACTCAACACAGTGATTCTTCCCCACGAGGAAGAAGTTCTTCTCCAGGAGTGGGGAAGACACTTGTGTGGGTTGCTCAGAGAGGTGGTGGAGGCCCCATTCATCCCTGGAGACATCCAAGGTGGGGCTTGCTGAGGCTCTGAGCAACCTCATCTAGGTCAGGATGTCCCTGTCACTGCAGGGGGTGGCACTAGATGGCCTTTAAAAGCCTTTCCAACTCAACACAGTGATTCTTCCCCACGAGGAAGAAGTTCTTCCCCATGAGGGTGCTGAGACACTGACCCAGGCTGTCCAGAGAGATGGTGGAGACCCCATCAATCTTGAAGACATCCTAGTCCAATCTTGGTGAAGCTCTGAGCAACCTCATCTTGGAAGGTCCTTTCAACCCTGTGATTCTGAGGTTCTATGATTTGGAAGAAGTTCTTCCCCATGAGGGTAGTGGGGTGCTGGCCCAGGTTGCTCAGAGAGGTGATGGAGACCCCATTCAACCCCGGAGACATCCAAGGTTGGGCTTGCTGAGGCTCTGAGCAACCTCATCTAGTGCAGGATGTCCCTGTCACTGCAGGGGGTGGCTTTGGAAGGTCCCTTCCAACCCATGGTTCCATGATTCTTTGACTGGGAGGCAGAAAACTTCCCCCCATACCCCCCCAGTCCCCCAAATATGCTTTTCATGACCATGTTTCTCACTGAGCCATTACAAACCCCAGGATACATCCCTATGGAGGAGGACACCCTCCTTCCCAGAGCATCTGGGGGCTTTTTCTTCCACCTTGGGTGCCCCAAAAGATGATTTAGTGATGATTAGTGATGCCTCTCATTAGGGTTTGCCTTGATGATCCCAAAAATCCCCTCCAACCTGATTCCCCAGCTCTGGGAGGCACTGGCTGGTCTTGGTTCATGTCCATGAGAGCTCTGCAGCGTGTGGGGGGGGAGGAAGGTTGTGGGGGAGGTTGGGAGGGGGNAACCCCCCCAAAACTCTCCAGGGACACCCCCCCAAACTCCCCTCACCCCAAAGGAGATAAATTACTGGCTGTTGTTGTCTGAGGGCCCCGAGGTTGGCTGCAAAAGGGGAAAGGAAGGGG
>VZTY01035186.1:0-20126 GCA_013400935.1 Turnix velox
TATTCTATGATTCTATAATAGGGGTTGCATCCATATTCCAGAGGCCATGAATAACAATGGTTGGTGCAGTGCTCTTTGTATTTCTGGGCTTCCTGAAGGAATCCAAAGAGCAGATTTCAACTGTTCTTTACCCTAGAGTTAATCTCTCAGCAGGGAGCTCTGGTGCAAAATTCCTCTTGTCCCTGCATTGCCAGACCCTCCTGGCTTGATTTTTTCCTGTGACTTTTCTCAGAATGTTGTTTTTTTCTTTTCTTTCTTAGGAGGTTCCACTCTGTTTGTTGAAACATCCCTGAGGCGACCCAAAGACAAGGAGAACAAAGATGGTTCCCTTGAAATAACAGGACAACTGGGAGATGTGATGAAAGAGAGCGCCAAAATAGCTTACACATTTGCCAGAGCCTTTCTGATGCAGAAGGAGCCCAACAATGACTTTCTCATGGCTTCTCATATCCACCTGCATGTACCAGAGGTAAAGTGATGCCCAATTCAGAGCAGACACAGCATGTGGCTGGTTTGCTCCTCTAGACATGAAGCTGGGAAGCACTTCATTTGGCTGCATGTGGTGCAGAATGGCCTCTTTTAGCAGCAAAACCTAAAGAACATCATGAGGAAAATCATTCTTAGGAGTTATGTTTCCCTTCCTTTCTGCAGCCAGCACAAGGCTGAGAATTTAGCAAGATGCTCTAAAGGATCCTTGGCTTTACTTGTGGCTTTTGGGCCTCTGGTGCAGAAGGAGGACCCATGGTACAGAGATAAGAGATTTGGGTACATTCTTTTGTGCAGCTACAAGGAAGCTAAAGTGCAGGTCTCTGTGTCACTAGGTCTTTGGAAAAGTTTCAGAACTGAAAATACTAGTTTTCATCTCTGTGCTGTGGTTCCCAGTCTGTATCATGGCAGTGATTGCATTTTGCCTGCGTTTGGAACTGAAAATAGAGAGGCACCGTGCTCAGCAGGGCCAATGGACCATGTAACAGGCTTTTACTGAAGACAAACTTGCTCTATCACTTCTGACCTGCTGTCTGCTTTAATCCAGCCCCAGTTTCCCTGTTCCAGCTCATGTGGGGTCTGTCAAGATACTTTCCTTATTACCTGTTCATGTCCTGGAGGACTGGCAACAGCAGAAGTTATTTCTGCCTCTGTTCCTTCTCAAACATGCATTTCTTCTGCTCTAGCCTCAGAGATCCATTTGATCTCAGGTAAATGCAGACTGTTGCTAGTTTAGGCCTGGATTTTGTTTGGCTTTTTAAACTGAAACATCTTTTCTGCCTTGAATGGTCAGTCTTCACTGTTGTCATCCACTGTTTGACACTTCCCTTGCCATGCTGACCTCTGGTACTTCGTGCCAACAAAAGGCTTCAGAGCCTTCATGCTGCATTTACAAAGCCTGAAGTTGCTGAGTATTGTGGTGGCATTAGGCCAGAAACCAGAATGTGGAGTCATGGATTATTCCTCATGACTAAGAAGAGGATCTGGCATCTTTTAAAGAGAGTGGCCAAGTCATAAAGCTGGATTCCATTTGTGGCATTTTCACAGAAGTGTTTCTGAGTGACAAAGGCACCATCTGTTTTTGCTGCTCTTGGAGGGAGCTAAAAGCTTGTCCTAACCCTAACCTAAAGCCTAACCCCTAAAGCCTAACCCCTAAAGCCTAACCCGGACCTATTTCAACAGGGAGCGACCCCGAAGGACGGGCCGAGTGCAGGCTGCACCATTGTAACAGCTTTGCTGTCTCTGGCCATGAACCGCCCGGTGAGGCAGAACGTGGCCATGACTGGAGAGGTGTCTCTGACTGGAAAAATTCTCCCAGTGGGTGGAATCAAGGAGAAGACCATCGCGGTAAGAGCTCTTCCCATGTCTGTGTTGTAATCTGTGGGCTGTGGAGTGTTGGCAGCAGGAATCTCCACAGGAGAGAAATCCTATCCCCGCAACACAGGAAGGTGTTACTCTGAGGTCCCCCCTGAGCCTTCTCCAGGCTGAACAACCCCAACTCCTTCAGCCTGTCCTCATAGGGCAGTTGCTCCAGCCCTTTGACCATCTTCGTGGCCTCCTCTGGACCTGCTCCAACAGCTCAATATCCTTCCTGTGTTGAGGGCTCCAGAACTGGACACAGTAACTCCAGATGAGGTCTTACCACTGCCAAGTAGAGGGGCAAAATCACCTCTCTGGACTTGCTGGTCACACTCCTCTTGATGCAACCCAGGATTTGGTTGGCCCCTCATCATCTCTGTGACCTCCTCTAAACCCTGCTCTGGATGTGAGTGGTCAGACAAGAAGGGTGGGATCACATGTGAAGTGGGTACAGACCTGCTGCTGAAAAGTGGGCTCCTTTCTGTTCTTGTCAGAAGGTTCTGTGGAAGGTGCTGTGCATTCCACACACCCATGTGGTGGCTTGGGCTGAGAAGCTGTTTCTAATTTCTCCTTGGACTGTAGGGTTTGTCCTCACCCAAGTCAGAAAAAACTTTTAGGACTTTGTAAAGTAGTGTGAATTGGTCTGAACAATCCCCTGCTGTGCTGCTGTGGCCCTGCTAAAACACTTGAGCTGTCCCTGCAGCCACAGTGGTGGGACCAGTGATGGTTTGGGGGAATTTTAGCTTTAGCTGATCCATCCTTAGTGACACCTTCTGCAAGTAGTGCCCTTCCTCCTCTCCAGAGAACCGAGTAAAGCCAGATGATGCTCCTAAGTAACTGCTCTTGTTTTCTAAAAGTGCATTCCCAGTGAGTTGCTGGATTTCTGGCACTCACCAGACTGGAACAAACTTTCCCCGCAGGCCAAGCGAGCGGGAGTCACCTGCATCATCCTGCCCTCGGAGAACAAGAAGGATTATTATGACCTGGCTGAGTTCATTACAGAAGGACTGGAAGTGCATTTTGTGGAGCACTACAAGGAGGTATTTGACATAGCCTTTTCCAAGTTGGATTCTGCTGGAGGATGATGTTCCTCAGTCTGATGGCTGGAGAGAGAGAGAGAGAGGGTGTCTCCTTGTGCTCAGTGAGCTTGGGGCAGTCCTGGCACAGGGGAAGATGAGCTATTGCTGCTGCGCAGCTGCTGAGATTAATTATGGCTTTGGTAGAAAAGAAGGATTTCTCATTCTTTAATTATCCACATTGAGTATTTCCAATAAAACTCTGCCATTTTACTGAGTGATTGTGAATGTTCTGATCCATCAGCAGCAATGTCAGTCTGTCACTCTTTCTCACAATGGGAAGATTTTTCAGTTACTTCACTGTCAGTAACACTAAGACCCAGCTTATGAAAACATCAGCTCCCCTGAGCTGAGGTTGGGATTCATGTTCAAGGCCAGGCTGGACAAGGCACTGAGCAGCCTGATGTACTGGGAGGTGTCCCTGCCTATGGCAGGGGGGTTGGAACTCGATGATCTTTAAGGTCCCTTCCAACCCAAACTATTCTATGATTCTATGTTTGTCCCCAGTGGTTGAACAGCTCTCAAACCCTGTCCCACCTGTGCTGGCCTGGAAGGGAAGCTGCAAAGTTGTTCAGGTGCAGTTGAGGAGACACACACAGCCCTCATTCAGGCTGAACCACAGCTCAGCACCATCAGAAACAGCCCCAGGCTCAGAAAAGAACAAACCCAGACAGAAGAACCATGTGCTCAGAGCCAAGGTCTGTTGTAGGAACTAAATGTGCACATCACTGAGCACAGGCCTGGGCCAGAGAATTCCTTATTTCATCTTGCAGCAAATACTCAATGAACAGTCAGTAGAGGAGGGCCCATGAAGTTTTATGTGGTTACATCAAGTCTCATTGAAATGCTGGGGCAACCACCTTCTGAGGACAGGTTGAAGGAGTTGGGGTTGTTCATCCTGGTGAAGAGAAGGCTCAGGGGGGACCTCAGAGTAACTTCTCAATACCTGAAGGGGGCTACAGAAAGGCTGGGTAGGACTCAGTAGTATACATGGTGGAAAGACTAGAAATAATGCATGTAAATTTGAAGAGGGGAGATACAGGAAGTTCTTTATGGTGAGGGTAGTGAAACACTGGAACAGGTTGCCCAGAGAGGTTGTGCATTCTCCCTCAATCCCTGGAGGTGTTTAAGGCCAGGCTGGATGAGGCTTTGGGTAACCTGGTCTAGTGGGAGGTGTCCCTGCCTAGATGATCTTTAAGGTCCCTTCCAACCCAAACTATTCTATACTGTGAGCAGGAGGAGCACCACCACCCTGTCCCCCAGCACAGTAGCTGCCCCTTACTAGGGAATAAAGAATCACTCCTCTCACATTCAGGGAACTCTGATTCTCTTCCATGGTTTGATCACACCACTGCACAAAAGGAGGGGGAGAGGTGAACAGGAAAAGCTGCACAACCCTAAGGTGCCACGGGACAGTGTTGATACTGTTTTCTACAGCCAACTTCTGTTCACTGAGGAGATTCTACCATCAACACAGGCTTAGGTGGTGAAGAGAAAGGCAACTATAGCAGAGCTGCAGAAGGATTCCCTTTCTAGAATGTATCACAGGGCAGTACCAGCACCTCCAGCTGCACGGTGAGTCAAACAGCAGTGCAGACTCTGGCTGAGTGCAGCTCAGGTCTGTGACCACACTCCCTCAACATTCCCAGGAGCTCCCATGAGCCAGAGCATCAACAGTCACAACGTGACTTTTTGTGAGAAAGGAATTTATTGAGTTACAAGCTCAATCCTTCTTTGCAGCAGCTTTCCTCATGGCTGCCAGGACGTTACTGAGCTCCTCTCGCTTTCGCTTGGCCCGGATGTGAGTGCCAACCTGTGGGGAGAGAGGGGGGCAGTCAGCAGCCACCCCCACACACAGCAGCAACAGCTACTGCTGCTGGGCTGCTCCAGCAGAGGCTTCAGTCCTTGTAAATCTGGACTCAAATCCAGCCACCACTGCCATGGCACCCCTGCAGTGCTTCTACTCCAGAATGACCAGAGTAAGGCAGAAGCTGCTTTTAACTCTCAGCTGCCCACAATGAACTGTGTTTCAAGTATCCTGGTTCATAGCAATCACTTTCCATCACTACTGATCTCCTCTCCTCCACAAACACAGCAGGACAGAGCCCACCTCCTGCTCCCTCCCCAACAACTGAATAAGAGCATTAAAAAGCAAAGAGTCCCCAGGGAAAGAAAGGAAAAGTTAAAGCAGATTTTTCACCATCCTCATCAGGCCACTGGGGAGACCTACCCGTTTCTTAATGAACTTCAGAGCACGTTTATCTTTGGAAACTTTGAGCAGCTCCATAGCACGTCTCTCATAGGGTGCGAAGCCACAGACTTCTCTGATCATGTCTCGCACAAACTTGGTGTGTTTGGTCAGGCGCTGCAGGAGAGAAGATGATGGAGGAAGAAAAAAAGATGATCACAATGAATAGAAGTATTAATTTAGATCTCCTGTTCCCAGCAAGAGGAGCGAACTGAGGAATTTCACAATCCCCCAGAGTGGTTTCTATTCACAGCTGACTGGATCTGAGCTGTGGTTGAAATACATCTCTCCACTCTAGAACTATTTTGCCCTAGACCCACCTTTACAAATCTAACACTTCCCAAGATTTAAGCCCTCAATCCACAGGTCCATGAGCAGCTCTCTCTAAACACATAACACAGGGCTTTTCTACAGTTTCTCTGCTGGTCTCAGTCACTGCAGCTCAGGGATGATGCAGCCACATAAGGACAAATGAAGACCCACAGAGCAACCTTCCACATCAACTGCTGCTGCAGAGAGTTACAGTACCATGGAATGCTTTGGGTTGGAAGAGCCCTTAAGGACTCCAGCACCTCCCACCAGCCCAGGTTGCTCCAAGCCCCGTCCCACCTGGCCTTGAACCCCTCCAGGGCTGGGGCAGCCACAGCTTCTCTGGGCAACCTGGGCCAGGGGCTCAGCCCCCTCCCAACAAAGGGTTTCTCCCTCAGACCTCACCTTAATCTCCCTCTTTCAGTGTCAAACCCTTCCCCCTTGCTCGTGGCTCCCCTCCCTGCGCCAGAGTCTCTCCACAGCTTTCCTGGAGCCCCTTTAGGGGTTCTAACGTCTTCCTGGAGCCTTCTCTTCTCCAGGCTGAACCCCCCAACTCTCTCAGCCCCCCCTCCCAGCAGAGGGGCTCCAGCCCCAGCAGCATCTCCGGGGCCTCCTCTGGCCCCGCTCCAACAGCTCCGTGTCCTTCTGCTGTGGGTGCCCCAGAGCTGGAGGCAGCTGCAGGGGGGTCCCACAGAGCAGAGGGGCAGGATCCCTCCCTCCCTCGCTCCCTGCCCACGCTGTGGGGATGCACCCCAAGGGACGTTCAGTGCGGGCCCAGACGTAGAAGGAGCCTCCTACAGCGCTCACTGCTCCGGTGGGTCCCGCACCGTCCCGCTCACCCCAGCGGACGGGCCCAAAGCAACCGGAGCAGGAGCCGAACAGCGGCTACGGCCCAATTCCCCCGCCCCAAACCGAACCCGGGCCCGGCTGAGTCCCGCGGCTGCCGCCAGCGCCATTCCGGGCCCCGGTCGCCTCCCGTCTCGTACTTACCCCGCGGCGGCGACACTGCCTGGGCTTGGACACGTTCTTCGTCACCTTGTAGCCTTTGTTGAGGCCCACGGCCATGGGGTAGCGGATGGCCATGTCTGCGGGGAGAGCGCGCTCAGCGCCGCCAACGATGGACGCGGATCCCCGGGCCCAGCCCTGGCCTTTACCTGCCGCTACGCTGATGGCGCCGCGCCGGAAAGAGCGAGAAGACGGGGGGGTGCCGGGACAGCGGCACTTCCGGCCGCCGCCGGAGCTCCACTTCCGGGCAGGCGGCGGCGCGGCGAGGCGGGAGCGGCCCGTTCCGACCAGGCCCGAGCTCAGTTCCCCGGTGCAGCGGCACCGCTGTGTTTGTTCCGGCCCTGTGAGATGGACAAAGACTCAGTTTTGTTACCTGAATAAACCCTCCCTGAAAGGAACTGAGCCCCAGGAAGTCTTTTCTGCTTCTAAAGACAAATCCACTTAATTTCTTAAAAAATAGTGACATTCAAATATAAAGTTAAGTGAATAAAGAAAAAACGTTAAATTTCTAGGCCAATGGCAGAAGTGTGTAAGTGTTCCTCAACACAGCTCGGGGTGTTTCCTGCAGTTCCTGCCCTTCCCAGGCAGTTGTGCCAAAAAGCACCCACCGGCCCCGGGGACCCTCCATCTCCCAGCTCAGAGCAGGCTGTGCTGGGGCTGTGGAGGCTGGAGAAGAGAAGGCTCCAGGAGACCTCCCAGTGCCCTCCCAGTGCCTGAAGGGGCTCCAGGAAAGCTGGGGAGGGGCTGTTTGCCAGGGGATGAGGACACAGGATGAGGGGCAGTGGTTTGAAACTAGAGCAGGGCAGGGTTAGATGAGACATGAGGAAGAAGTTCTTTTTTATGAGGGTGGGGAGACACTGGCCCAGGTTGCCCAGAGAGGTGGTGGAGGCCCCATCAAATCTGGAGACATCCAAGGCCAGGCTTGCTGAGGCTCTGAGCAACCTCATCTAGTGCAGGATGTCCCTGTCACTGCAGGGGGTGGCACTAAATGGCCTTCGAAGGTCCCTTCCAAGCCAACACATTCTGTGACTCTATAATTCATGGTCCTGTGGTGAGGAACACTCAGCTCTCAGATCATGAAATGGGTCTCACTCTAATGCTTTTCTCCACAGGAGGGCAGAACACAGATATTCAGCCTGGAGAAGAGAAGGCTCAGGAGGGACCTCATAGTAACTTCTCAGTACCTGAGGGGGTCCTACAGAAAGGCACGGGAAGGAATTTTTAATATGATATTGGATGGGAGGACTAGAAACAGTGGATGTAAATTGGAAGGGAGTAGATTTAGACTTGACATAAGAAAGAAATTCTTTACAGTGAGGGTGATGAGACACTGGAACAGGTTCCCCAGAGAGGTTGTGGATGCCCCCTCTCTGGAGGTGTTCAAGACCAGGCTGGACAAGGCACTGAGCAGCCTGATGTAGTGGGAGGTGTCCCTGCCTATGGCAGGGGGGTTGGATCTCGATGATCTTTAAGGTCCCTTCCAACCCAAACTATTCTATGATTATATGATTTGCAGAGTGAAGGTGACTCTCCTGTCCCCAGTCCTCTCACTCCAACATTTCTGAAGATCAAGCAAAAAAAAGAAAAAAAAGAGGAATTTAAAATTTGTATTCTGTGCCTCTGAAATCAGCCCAGGTCCTTTCTAGTGAGAAAAAAACATTCTATGCCACTGAAATTCTTTCTTTCCACAAGCTCTGGTTTCCTGTCATGTCTCCTCCAATCTGTGATTCTGTGGTTCCATGGGGTGCTCCCAGAGCTGGTGGAGCACTGAGGGGCTTTCACCCAAAAATTAGTTCCAAGTAATTCAGTCACCTCTGAGGAATGAGGAGAGTCAGGAAGCTGTGACCTACTGGTGCTCAGCATAGAATCATAGAATAGTTTGGGTTGGAAGGGACATTAAAGATCATCTAGTTCCGGCTCCCTGCCACAGTCAGGGACACCTCCCACTAGATCAGGCTGCTCAGTGCCTTGTCCAGCCTGGCCTTAAACACCTCAAGGCATTGAGAGGGCATCCACAGCCTCTCAAGGCAGCCTCTTCCAGTGTCTCACCACCTTCACCATAAAGAATTTCTTTCTTATATCTGGCCTAAAACTCCCCTCTTCCAATTTACATCCATTACTCCTAGTCCTGCCATCAGATATCCTATTAAAAAGTCCTAGCCCAGCCTTTCTGTAGCCCCCTTTAGGTAACAAGAAGCTACTCTGAGGTCCCCCCTGTCCCTTCTCTTCTCCAGGCTGAACAACCCCAACTCCTTCAGCCTGTCCTCAGAAGGGAGGTGCTCCAGCCCTCTNGCTGTGGATGCCCCCTCAATCCCTGGAGGTGTTTAAGGCCAGGCTGGATGAGGCACTGAGCAGCCTGATCTAGTGGGAGGTGTCTCTGCCTATGGAAGGGGATTGCAACTAGATCTTCAATGTCCCTTCCAACCTGAACTATTCTATAATTCTATGATTCACTTCTTTCTCAAGAGGCTTAAGCTAGGAAGGTCCACCTTGGTTTGGCTGATGGCCTTCTGGACATCCCATCATACACCAGAGTCTGGTTCACCTCCAGCATCTCATCAGCAGGAGGCTTGTGAGTTGCTGGAGGCCCTTCCCTCACTCTCTCCTGCCCCCCCAGCAGAGCCCAGTGAAGCAGTGGCAGCAACTGTTGCCAAGTGCCCAAGTGAGTAGCTGGGAGGGGAAGCCTCGCTCAGAGTCACCCGTTTGTTTGCCTGACAACCAACAGTCCCTTCTGAGCTGGCAGTGAGAGATGTCATCATTTCTGCTGTCCCCACATCCTCTTCTCAGAGCCCTGCTCTGTGTCAGCACACAGGGGTATTTCCATCCCTGCCTGTAAGTCCCTGGTTACAGAAATCCTGCGTGTGAAGATCCCTGTGCAGGGGCTGGGGCTGTTGTAATTGTTTCCTGGAAAGCAGCGAGGCTTCTCCCTGTGGGGAGACACCCTGTGTAAGCAGCTGGAGCTGCACTGACAAAGCAAAGCTCAGTCCTCAGCACAGAACAAAGTGGCCCCAGCCCTGGGGTGGTGAATGGGGATTTCATAAAATCTTAGAATGGCCCAGGTTGGAAGGAACCTTTCAGATCATGGAGTCCATCCATTAACCCAGCTCTGACAAGAACCAGCTCTAAATCATCTCTCTAAGCTCTGTGTCTGCTCAGCTCTCAAATCCCTTCAGAGATGGGGCCTCACCCCCTGCCCTGGGAAGCCTTGACAACCTTTTATGCATCAAAAATTTCCCTAATATCCATCCTAATCCTCCTCTGGAGCAATCTGAGGCCATTTCCTCTTGTCCCATGGCCTGTTCCTTGGTAGAAGAGCCCGACCTCCCCTGGCTACACCCTCCTTTCAGGGAGTTGCAGAGTGAGGTCTCCCCTCACCCTTTTTCTCCAGCTGAACACCCCCAGCTCCCTCAGCTGCTCCTCACACCACTTGTGCTCCAGACCCCTCACCAGCTCCTCTGGCCTTCTCTGCACACATTCCAGTCCCTCTAGGGCTATTTTGAGGTGAGGAGCCCAAAACTGGACCCAACACTCAAGGTGGGGCCTCACCAGTGCCCAGTTCAGGGGATAGTCATTACCCCTGTCCTATTGACCATGCTGTTCCAGACACAGGCCAGGATGCTGTTGGCCACCTGGGCACACACTGGCTGACATTTGGCCAGCTGTCAACCAACACTATAAAAAGCACAGGCTCACAGCTTAAACCTTCACCCCTGCTGCCCTGAGCAGGCATCTGTTCCCAAGCCCACCTGCTCCAGGAAAAAATGGAAAACAACCTCTGCCTGTTCCTTGGGGCTTCTGCTGAAGAATGGCTTCCCCCCACCTGTCTGGGGAGAGCAAGCCTTGGCAGTTGCCAGCTTCAGCTGGTCCCATCTGCTACAGGAGAGAATTTAATCCCCCTGGGGCAACACTAGACTCACAGAGCTTGGATTTGATAGTCTGGGCTCATCTACTTCACCCCTGCTGCCCATGCAAAGGAATGCCTCTATTTTGCATCCAATTCTGCAATTATAGGTGCCTCAGCTTTGGTCTTAGTTGTGAGTCATTCATCAGTTTCAAATTAATTATTTCATTTAAATGTTTCATTTATTAAGATTACTAACTAAAACAAAATCTCTTTTCTTCCTGGGGAGACCTTCTAGTGGCTTCCCAGTGCCTGAAGGGGGGACAGGAAAGCCAGGGCATTTAATGATAGGCTGAGGGGCAATGGTTTGAAACTAGTGCTGGGGAGGTTTAGAGGAGACATTAGGAAGTTCTTCCTCATGAGGGTGGTGAGACACTGGCCCAGGTTGCCCAGGGAGCTGGTGGAGGCCCCATCCCTGGAGACATCCAAAGCCAGGCTTGATCAGGCTCTGAGCAACCTGATGTCCCTGCTTGCTGCAGGGGACTGGACTAACTGGCTTTTGAAGGTTTCTTTCAATCCACTACAGGCTGTGATTCTATGACCATGGTGACTGACACTCCTCTCCTACTTGCTGCTGTTGCTGAGAACAGAAAAGTTTCAGTCTCATCAGATGGGAAGGGCCATTCACAGTTGTAAAGTTTTCCCTCAAAATCAGCCACTTTGGACAAATGCAACCACCATTTCTGTCATGACAGAACAGCATGTAGATATGAATATTTTGACATGGATGAGCTCAGGCTGCAGTCCCTGGCTGGGCAGCTGTCACTGCATGCATGAGGTGGAAAGCTGGGTGATGTGTCTGGGACACTGGGGCTACATTGCCCCCTTGAGCAGTGCTGGGAGGACCAATTCTGTGTTTATATGGGCTTGGGCTGTCCCAGCCTTAAGGAGCCTCCCAGAGAGAGGCAGAAGCACAGGCTGGCACTTCAGTGGAGCCCATGAAGACCTCAAGGTTCAGATGGACCTCTGGAGCTGGTCCAGTTTCTGGTTCAGCTGGTGCCTGCCCCACTGACTCTGCTTTCCCTGCCCAAGTTATTCTGGATAGGGAGCTCTGCTCCTAGAGCTGGGGTGCAGCTCCCAGCCATGGGAGAAGGACACAGAAGAAGAGGCTACCAGCATGGGAGCCTGTGGGGAGGTCCTCGAGGTTCCAAGGACATGGTTGTTGAAGAGGAGATCGGGGGAAAAGGTGGCTGAAGCACTCAGCCTAAGGCACAGTCAGGAGATGTGGGCAGCAGTCACCACCAGTGAATTGGACCATTGTGGTGCTGCCAAACAAGGTCACATCTCTTACCCACACCAAGTGGACTTTGACCGGCAGCCCTGGTGGTGGTGAAAAGGGCCTGTGAGCACAGAAGGTGGCCTTCATTGTCCAGTGACACCATTCCAGAGGAGCAGCTGCAAGGCCTGGCTATCAGCTGTGCTGTCTGCATGCCACCAGACAGCTATGAAGCATTTGTACACATCTAACAGCACAGAACCATAGAATGGCCCAGGCTGGAAGGAACCTTTCAGGTCATAGAGTCCAACCATCAGCCCAATTCTGACAGTACCAGTTTGTCAGTTGATGACAAACTCAACATGAGCCAGCAGTGTGCACTCGCAGCTAAGAAGGCCAACCAAATCCTGGGTTGCATCAAGAGGAGTGTGACCAGCAGGTCCAGAGAGGTGATTTTGCCCCTCTACTGGGCTCTGGTGAGACCCCACCAGTTCTGGATCCCTCAACATAAGAAGGACATTGAGCTATTGGAGCGGGTCCAGAGGAGGCCACGAAGATGGTCAAAGGGCTGGAGCAACTGCCCCATGAGGACAGGCTGAAGGAGTTGGGGTTGTTCAGCCAGGAGAAGAGAAGGCTCAGTGGGGACCTCATAGTAACTTATCAGTACCTGAGGGGGTCCTACAGAAAGGCAGGGGAAGGACTTTTTAATATGATATGGGATGGGAGGACTAGAAACAATGGATGTAAATTGGAAGGGAGTAGATTTAGACTTGACATAAGAAAGAAATTCTTTACAGTGAGGGTGGTGAAACACTGGAACAGGTTGCCCAGAGAGGTTGTGGATGTCCCTTCTCTGGAGGTGTTCAAGACCAGGCTGGACAAGGCACTGAGCAGCCTGATGTAGTGGGAGGTGTCCCTGCCTATGGCAGAGGAACTCGATGATCTTTGAGGTCCCTTCCAACCCAAACTATTCTATGATTCTATGATTCTAAAATACATCTTTAAGCTCTGTGTCTGCCTGGCTCTTAAATCCCTCTAGGGGTGGTCTTCAATGCCTGCCCTGCCCTTTCCTAATGCTTGACAACCCTTTCTGTGTCAGAATTTTCCCTAATATCCATCCTAACCCTCCCCTTGAAGGTTTCCTCTTGTCCTATCACCTGTTACTGGGAAGAAGAGACCAACCTCCACCTTTCTACTCCCCTTGCTTGCATGAATTGATTCCCTGCCCACACTTAATCTGTGGAGACTGAGGAGATCTGAGGCTGGGTCATCCCTGTGACCACTTGCAGGCCAGGGAGCAGCCACATTGGGCCTGAAGCCAAAGCAAGCCAGAAAAGCACCATGAATGATGGAAGGGTTGAGAAAGATGGGGGGACCTTTCCCAAAGTTTCAGAAGATTCACCAGCATGCCAAGGATTGCAGGGACAGCCCTTAAAGAAAGAAGCAATGGGAGTATCTGCCTCCCGAGGAGGCATCAGTCATTCTGTTCATGTTTGCCAACAGGAGAGTCCTGTACAAAGCAAATGGTGATTTTCTTTTTCCATGAGAAGGCATTTTTGACACAAGAACAAAGAGGAAAATTCATGATGAATGGGTTGGTGTGGGCAGGGTGCTGCCTGTTGCTGACTCTTAAGGAGAAATGTGCAGAGTGGGGAGGAGGAAATGATTTGAATAAAAAAGTAAACAGAATTCAAGAGATTTGTGTGAAGTCTGAGCCAAGGCCAAGGGGTGAGCAGTCACACTGCTCATGTAAGAGCAGGTTCTTCACACAGGATTTTTCCCCTGAAGGAGGGCTGCTTTCTGATCATTCAGCCAAATGAATATGTCCTGACATTACCCAAACACCTTTGGGCCCCTGAGGTGCCCAGTGGCTCCACTGGAAGGACTCTTTTCCTTGTCAGGTGGAGGTGTTATCCCCCTCTGGCAGACCCAGCCCCTGGCACTGTGAAGGTGGGGTGGCACTGAACCACAACCACTGCATAAAGCATCCTCAAAGTTTATTTGCTCAGCAGGTGGGGCACATGATTCCTGTCCTGCACCACACAGCCATTACAGGCTTGCACAGCCCAGAGCTGCTGCCCCACCGGGCCAGTTCAGACCAACATTAAACAGGCAGGATAAGGGGATGCTCCCTCCCAGCTGTCACCATGCTGCCTTCTGTGAGCAGGGGTTCATCTGTGCAATATCATTCATGCCTGTGGAGGTCCCCTACATAGAGCCAGCACTGACTTGACTCTTTAATTTTAATTTAATTTTTAAATTGTTGGCATAAGTTTCCCATGGCTTCACTAATCACAGCTCCACGCCAAGCTCTACATCTTCCCCCCTAGTTGAGGCCATTTGGCAGTTTGCAGTTTCCTGACACTCACTTGTCACTGAACTTGTCACTCCAAATGAGTTCTCAAAATGCAAACCCAGCAACAGTCACCTCACACTGCTTCCTCACCATCCAGCAGACACCAGATTAATCTCCCTGGTTAAAGGAGAGAAGATGGAGCATGTCTTACCCTTCAGGCAGATGTTTTCAGGTAGAGTGCTCTCCAAGACAACCATCAAAGGATGGACCTCAAGAACACATCTGTGTGTGCCATGGAGGTTGCACTGGGCTGTGTACACTGCAGCAGGGGAGTCAGGCCTGCAGACAGCACCTCCATTAAGTTAATATACACCAGAGAGTGATGAAGCCATGAGCCAATTCCAACAGTATCACACACCTCTTCAAGGCACCTCTCCACACTGCTGAGAGTCACAGGGATGGACATTGGGCTGGTAAACTGAGGCAATCTTTCATGATGTTCTGAGAGAGAAGTGGCTTGGCCTCTTTTTGTACAGGACAAACTGTCAGCTACTGAATTCCTGTCATTTATGAGGATGGTCTGAGGGCTGGAGCCTCTCTGCCACAAGAACGGGCTGAGAGAGCTGGAGCTGTTCAGCCTGGAGAAGAGAAGGCTCCAAGGAGTTCCAGGAGACTGTTGGCTTGTACCATCTCCTCAGGACATAAGGCAAGACCCTCTCCTCACTCTGACGGAGTTATGAACTGTGTCCAACTACAGCCAGTCATCACAGCCCAGCTAGGAACCACTGCTGCTCTCACAGAATCATAGATCAAATCACCAGCAGGCTGAGAGAGCTGGGGCTGCTGAGGCTGGAGAAGAGAAGGACAAGGGGGGACCTCTACAGTGGCCTCCCCGTGCCTGAAGGGGCTCCAGGAAAGCTGGGGAGGGCCTGTTTGCCAGGGCATGGAGCCACGGGACGAAGGGTTTGAAACTAGAGCAGGGCAGGGTTAGGTGATACAGCAATGCCTGAAGACATCCAAGACCCTGGCTGAAGCTCTGAGCAACCTGATCTAGTGCAGGATGTCCCTGTCACTGCAGGGGACTGGACTAGATGGCCTTTGAAGATTGCTTTCACCCAACACACTCTGATTCAGTGATGCTGCTGGCCTTCAATATCTCATACATATAGAGGTGGCAGGAGAACAGAGCAGGGCACGGCTCTCCTAGTTTGTACAGTGAGAAAACAAACTCCAGCCAGAAAATGCTTTCTTTTTGTGGGTTCTGGTGCAGTCAGGTCTGTCCCTCACATTAAGGACTTGCAGCTCCCACACAGGCACTGCCTGAGCCTGTGCTCCAGCACGTCACTGTGAACTCGGAAAATGTTCTCCAAAGAAAGAGATGCATTGCTAGGAGCCGACAGCCAGGTCAGCTCTGTGAAGCTCAGGACTTACAGACACAAAATGAGTAATATTCACAGTCAGTTTCACCACAAGATCATTATAAAGCTAGACAAATTCTCCTTTGTAAAAAACTTTGAGATGTCAGGTGGGGCATGGTTTGGAATTGCAGAGAGCATTCCTTTCATCTCCTTCATTAATCATATCACATGAATGAGCGACTGATCCCATGCACATCCCTCTTTATCTCCACAGACGTGTCTTCTACCCTCTCCCACACCTTGACTCCTCCACAGACCTGTCTTCTACCCTCTCACACACCTTGACTCTGAGCTTTACCTTTGACATAGGTGTTGTGTTAAGGAGTCTCAGCACCCCCAGATGCTTCTCACATTAGGGTGCACCACGGGCTAATTATCTTTCAGAGAGAAGACAAAGGTTTCTGGTTTCACCTTTTTTTTTTCTGAAACTGCACTCTGGGCACACAGAGTAAAACTGAAATATTAACTGGTCTCCAGTGGGAGTGTGAGAGAGAGAGGCTGAGCCAGACACGAGGTACAGAACCGGTTACTGCAGCTGCTCTGGGAAAATATGTAAGTAATGTTATGGTGATGGGCCCTGAGCCAGCGGCCGTTGGGTTGTGGGTTTGAAAATTAGGCGCCAAATGGTTGTTTTGAAATTTGAAAAAAACCACTGGTTTGTTCTCACTAGCTTGGAGATCAGTGCCAGGTTTTATATAATAACACTGGCGGGGGGGTGAGCTCCACACAGTCCCCTCCCACGGTCCCACTGGGGTACTGACCATCTGAATAATTCTTAGAGCAGCGCCGGGATTGCTCCTGGCTCCTAGAGCTGTGTGAGCTCAGAGGAACTGCAATTCACAGCCTGCCCCACCCTTCTCCACTGCACTCACCAAACCACCCCACAGCTCAGAGATGAGGGGATTGCTCATATTTTGAGGGAAATGGAGCTCCGTGGAGTGCTGAGGAGGCTGCATGGGAGACTGGCATCTTTGGATCACTGAAGTATTAATCAGAATGGAATGCAGCTCTCTGTGTGAAAGCTGAAACTTGTAATGTTAGAGATTATTGGCCTGATAGCTCATTAAAGGTGATATGAATAATCCTCTCCTTGATCTTGGATTAATTTTGCTATCTACCTGTATAAATAGCAGCACCCTCAGGCACACAAAACAAATGTCCATGGCTCCATCTCCACAGACTCCATCCAGCCTGACTGGAAGGAAATGGTGACATTATTCCTACCTGTCAAACTCAGCTGTTTCCAGAGGTGTTTTCACTGTATTTTGTTGCCAAGAAATATTGTCTTCCTATTACTTCAGATGAGCTCCTCAGCTCTGGGGATCCAGTACTGGGAAGTCTCAGAAGACACAACAGTGAAGGCTGTGGCGCATCACACACAACACTCCCTTTGCCTGAGAAAGGCTGCAAATGGGTTGTCCTGCAGAAAAGTCTCTCCACTGCTCTTATGTCACAAACACAGTTCTTTTTAGCAGGTGGTATTAGAAGCAAATGTGTGAAAAAGTACTGAAGTGGAACTGGGGAAAGCTGAGGAGCCCTGAGCACAGCTGCCCACCTCCCTCCCCGCCCCCAGCTTCCTCTGCTGCTGCTCTGTTGTGATGGGAGGAAATACGTGAGAGGGGTTTTCAATTAAATTCTTACTCCTTTCTGGTCACGTGAGACCAGGCTGTTTCCAGTACAAGAGTCTAAATGGCCACACAGACTGCCCTGACCACGAAAATCATTCAACTTCCTGTCACAAAGGAAGGAACAATCCCAAGCACAGCCCTGTGTTCTCCTCCCCAGGCTTGGTTTAAGCTTCCCCCACTGTGACACAAGCTAAATTCTGCTGCTGCAGTGAAGTAAATGCTGTAGTAGAAAAAAGTTATTGTCCAAGGCTCCTGCCAAACATTATATGTCTGGAATTAGCAATAAATATCCCCCTTCTCATTATCCTTTAGTGTCTCAGCTTGCATAAAACCCTTGTTCTACATAGTCTCCTGACTGTTGGCTTTAATCTCTGTTTGTCCTTGCTCTTTTTTACATGTCTCAAGCAAACTTCCTCATAGCAGATGAGGAAGATCTCATTCCTGACACACGGCATACTATTAGTTTTCTCTACTCGCTTTGAACTTTCTGTCTTGCCAATGCTTGGAACAATTTTCATTAATGAAAACTGAAATTCTGGAGCAGAAATCTGTGGTGAGATCTGAGTGAGTGATTCTCCCAGACTTTATTCATTGCTACCAATGTTTAACAAGTAACACCGAGCTGGAATGAAGCTGGACTGATATGAAAATATCCTGTGTTTCAAGTCCAATCTTTGACCCTTCCTGAAATGAATTAAAATATCTGAGACAATTAATTAAACACTGATGAGCTGTTCAGAGTAAGATAAGGAACTAACTCTGCTATTAAAGGCATACAAATAAATGATCAAGCATAGAATGAGAACAATGAAGGAATGGTGAGACCTTTTGAGGAACAAAAGCAGGTGAGATAAGAAATAGCAGTGGAAAACCTGCATTTCCTGATCTGTGAAAATGTCATTGCAAAATCCCAGACAGCACCAGGAAACCCTTACACCCAACTTTACAGAAAACTGGTCAGTTACTGAGAAGACACTCTACATCAAACGTTTCCCTTTGTCTTTACAATGTAAGTAATCTCTTCATGTAACTGGTGGGACAAGCACTGCTGTCTGCATTCTCTGACATCCCCAAAATATATTCAAGTTCTTGGCTTCTCCCCTGCTGCAGCCTTCTCCTGTCCCTGCTTTCTACAGATTGTGCCTGAGTGAGTTTTTGTGCTCCTAGGAGGTTCCAAATTGGAAAAGCCCAGGGAGGGCAGCCCCAGGGATTGTTACAGCCTCTCTGCCACCACAGCCAGGCAAGGCTGACACATCACTGGACTGTCCCTTCCTTAAACACTAAATGAATTATAGAGTCATAGATGTGTTGGGTTGGAAGGGACCTTCAAATGCCATCTAGTCCCACTCCCTGCAGTGACAGGGACATCCTGCACTAGATCAGGTTGCTCAGAGCCTCAGCAAACCTGGCCTTGGCTGTCTCCAGGGATGGGATCTCCCCCACCTCTCTGGGCAGCCTAGGCCAGTGTATTCCTATCCAATGACTGTCACCTGGACAAACAAATCAGTTATAACTTCTGCAAGCAGAGAGTTTATATAAAGTTGTTTTGAGCAGCAGTGCAAGGTCCTTAATGAAAACCTAATTGCTGAATATTGAAAGATGAGTTACTAACTGTACTGACTGGTTCAGTACTGACCTGTCTGACCAGAGCAATGCAGGAGGACCAGCATTTGAACTAATTCCACCACTAAAGCTTGCAGTGTGCTCCCTGAGAAACATTGGCTGTCTCCTGGGCTCTGAACTCTGGCATTCTCCTTCCTTCCTCGGTCCTTTAATAGGATATGTAATGAAAGGACTAGGAATAATGGATGTAAATTGGAAGGGGGGAGATTCAGGCTAGATACAAGAAAGAAAACCCTTACACTGAGGGTGGTGAAACACTGGAACAGGCTGCCCAGAGAGGTTGTGGATGCCCCCTCCCTGCAGTTGTTCAAAGCCAGGCTGGACGAGGCACTGAGCAACCTGGTCTAGTGGAGGGTGTCCCTGCCCATGGCAGGGGGATTGGAACTCGATGATCTTTAAGGTCCCTTCCAAACCAAACTATTCTATTTGATGATTCTATGATTCCTCTGGCTATCCTGTCCCAAAACCCTCATTTTCTACTTCTTAGCAGGGCAAGGAAAGATGTGAAAATCCAGAGTGTGTGAGTGGGCTGGTTACTGCTACAGAAAGGGGTCTTTTTAAAAGCATAGGAAACGTTAGGCATTATTGAGGTGTATTTCATATTTTACTGCAAGATAGTTAATACCAGTCCTACAAAAATAACTGGTAGCACTGGAAAGGAGGGTGGGGGAATACAGGAAAAAAAAAACAAACCAAAAAAACCCCACAATCCAAACCTCAAGCCCAAGACACATTCAAAGTCTCCAACTGTGTAAGACTTCCTCACTCTGATAGCATGATGTGAAAAAAAGCTTACCATGAAGCCAAGGGGGGTTGGAACTAGATGATCATTAAGGTCCCTTTCAACCCAAACTATTCTATGATTCTATGTTATTAATGCAATATTATAGCAACATTAAGCACTGAAGAAAGCAACCTGGTTTTGTGGGAGGTGTCCCTGCCCATCGCAGGGGGGTTGGAACTAGCTGATCTTTAAGGTCCCTTCCAACCCAAACCAGGGCAAGGAGGATTGGGGGTGGATGTTTTGATAAAACCGAATTAACAAAGAGAATTTATATCCGTATTACAATAATCAAAATTAGGGAAAAGGTTTAGAAGAAATTCCAAAATAGGAGAGATGCACAGAGTACCACATCAGACCGCAAGAGAGGTCTGGCCCTGAAATGCCTGTACAAGGGATTTTCTGCATACCCACGTTTCTGCCTTGAGGTACCAGAACTGATAACGGACACGGCCCCAGCTCGCTGCTGCTGGAAATGGCACGTTGCGAGAGAAAAAAAGCTGAGCGGCCTGAGCTAGTGGGAGGTGTCCCTGCCCATGGCAGGGGGGTTGGAACTTGATGATCTTTAAGGTCCCTTCCAAGCCGAACTATTCTATAATGGCAGAGGCCGAGCGGCGGGCGGGTCCCTGCTGCAGCCCGGCGCCAAAATTCAAAAGACGCCCCGGCTCCAACGGCGGCGGCGGGACAAAGGGCCGGGGCGGTGGCGGCAGCAGCGCGGCCCCAGCCCCCGCTTCACCCCCTCCCGCTCAGGACGACGGCGGCACCACGGGATTTGTAGTC
>VZTY01035187.1:0-22186 GCA_013400935.1 Turnix velox
ACTTCTCTTGATGCAGCCCATATACACCAACAAAACATTAATCACTGTTTCATGGGAAGGGTGAAAAAAATCTGCCGAGGTGCCCCATTTTTCCCTGCGTGAGTGTATTCCCTCAGCTAAGTGAGCTCCTACCACATCTCACAAGGGTTTAAGTTAATTCTGAACAGCAACAGTTCTCTGATAGTATCTGTCTTTATACCCTGTAGACAGAGCAGCTGTCAGTGTGGGTGACCCTACTTCACCTTTCTTCCAGTAAAGATGTTATTTTGGTAAAATTACTGTGGCTACATAGGAATTCACTTTGGTAAAGTCTCTTCTTGATGATGCTTAAAGGAATTCCCAGAGGGCATATAAACTTTCACACAATGATGACCATTTGCAGAACAAAGAGGCAATTTTTTTCTCATTTCAGTGTTTTCTGACATTTTCCCTCTAGGGGAATAAATGGGCCCATTATTCTACCAGCATCCCAGGTGTCTGCAGGGACTATGTGGGGATGCTCTGGTGCCTCCATTCGTGAGGTTTTGCTACAAGCCTTGGTGCTTTGGGGTGACTCTCAGCTCACACAAGGTGCATCAGAGGACCAGCCAGTAATGTGGAGTCTCTCTCCCAAACTCTCCCAGTTTCTGAGATGGAGCAGCCACATGGGAAAGGTATTTAGGTGTCTAATTGCTATTGTCTGGACAGGGAGTTGGGGGCTTGATGCCACCCAAAATGTACCAAGGCAGGAGAAGCCCCATGGGGGCAGGAGGGACCCAGCACTCAGATGATGGAAAAGCAAAATCCACAGCAAAGTGTTCATCTTACAGATTACTCGAGCAAAAAATCTTCTGATTTTTGCCCTGATGATGCACATCTACCCATCTCTGTCCACACATAGCAGTACTGGTCCTGATGGATTATTCCCACTCACCAATGAGAAGGGTGGATAAGGAAGCCTCAGGCTGGATCCCAGGAGGAGAGAGTACATGTCCCGAGGCCAGTGTTGGCAGGGAGGCAACTACAGCCCACAGTCCACACTCAGGGAGCAGTTGCCAGCAGGAGTCCTGACCCTGTCATGGGTCTGTCATCTTGTATAAATCTCCTCTGGTGTGCTCAGAATTCTGCTTGGTATCTGAAAGCATCAGAGATTAGAAAGGCAGAGAGAGTTGGGTTGTAAAGAAAACAGTGAATCATGTATTTGGGAATAGAATTGTAGAATCACAGAATTATAGAATGGTTTGGATTGGAAGGGACCTTCAAGATCATCTAGGCCCAACCCCCCTGCCATGGGAAGGGACACCTCCTTACCACACCAGGATGCTCAATGCCTCATTCAGCCTGGCCTTAAACACCTGAGGGACTGAGGGGGCATCCACAGCCTCTCTGGGCAACCTCTTCCAATGTCTCACCACTCTCACAGTCAAGTACTTCTTTCTAATCTCCAGCCTAAATCTCCCCTCTTCCAATTTGCATCCATTACTCCTAGTCCTGCCATCCTGGACCCTATTCCAAAGTCCTACCCCAGCCTTTCTGTAGCCCCCTTCAGGTACCGAGAAGCTACTCTGAGGTCCCCCCTGCGCCTTCTTTTTTCTGGGCTGAGTACTTGGTATTGGGAGAAATTTTAAAAAATAGTAATAAAAAATTTCCTTTCCAATATCATCTACTGTACAAGTGCTTCCAGCGAGGGTAAAACCTCACTGCAGACAAGTTATAATCCTTATCAATACAGTAAATGGAACTATCAAGCTGGAAAAGATCACATGGTAGTTAAGATAAAGGTTTGACTTGTCCCACCACTGGGCTTATCAGGGCTTAGCAGCGAGTGAGTTTTGTTGCTTAGACTGCATTTTAAAAGTTCATTGATTTGCAGCTAATACTAAGTTGTCATAGTTTTGTGAGTAAGAGCTTGTGGTTTGCAGAATCAAAGCCTTTTCCTAAATCAATAAGAGCAGATTCAGTGTGATTTCTCCAGCCCACTGTGGTAGACAGAGAGAGAAAACCAGTGCATTTATGCAGGCCATGATGTATGGGGACAAATATCCTGGCCTCCAGATCCTCTCCAAAATGTCAAAACATGAAATTCTTAGCCTGGAAGCAGAAGGGCTGCTGAAAGAGTAACATCTGGAAGCCTCATTTGAGGTAATGAGCTGACTGATTTGGGCTCTGGTGGCCTGAGACACTGTGTTTTCTGCACGGTCCCAGTCAATGCCATTGGATTGTCACACCACTGCCAGAATGAAGGATGCACACACAGCACCATGGTGCAGCTGAAATGATGGATCACCCCACCACAAATTCCTGGGCCACCAGCTCCTCCCTGGGCGTCCAGTGGGAGCTTCAAACTCAAGAGAAAGGAACCTCTTGGTCAGGAGATTGCCCTGGCTGTCCCTGTCTCTTCACCAGCTATTGCCCAGATGAGTTTGGGGCTTTAAGCTTCCTTGTGGTTTTCCAGCATAGAATCATAGGATAGTTTAGGTTGGAAGTGACCTTAAACATCATCTAGTTCTAAACCCCGGCCTTGGGCAGGGACATCTCCCACTAGACCAGGTTTTCCCTGTCTGGAAGTGCTCTTACATCTTAAGTAATTAATACATGACAACTTCTTATAGGCTCATCTTGTAATAACGTTCACCACACAGATAAAATTCTCATTTCAACATCTTTAGACAGTGCTATAAAGACATCAGCCTCTCTTGCCTGAGTTTGCCAAGTGGTAGCTGCAAGTGCCAGCTTCCCTGCTTTACCTCTCTGAGCTAATTATTTTTTGGTGATGTTCATGCATGAAGTAGGGACATCAAATACTAGAGTTCTGCTTTCTGATGTTCTGCATCATTTGATTTAGAAATAAGCTGTTACATGAGCCACAAAGTGCATGAAACCTGGTGACCCCTCACCTTCTCCTGTGGGGACTCTTTGAAGTTTAACAGAAGGTGAATCTGGTGTCCTTGCCCTCACTGGGTGAGCTCGTGCCACCCCACTCCTCCGTCTCTCTGCTTATTTTTATGAAGTAAGAAATGAGGACCTGTGAGTGCTCTCATACCTTTGTAAAATCTAGTTGAAATTGGCCAAAGGTTCTTGAGGCAGGTAGACCCGTTGTATGGCATTCTAAGACCTGTTTTCTTGAGGAACTGGGCTAAAAGACAGGCAGAAGACAGCACTGGTTGGGAACAGAGCTGTTAGATGGTCAGAAGATGTCACTGGTTGGGGAGTAAGGGTGGTTTGGCTTACTGGAGCAGCAGTAGTGCAAGCCAGAAAGAGCTGGTGGGAAGAAGTTGGGTCCCTGGGACAGACCAGGTCAGGCAGGATGTCCAGATCATAGGGATATATTCCAGTATCAGTTTGGGCTCTTTCTCCTCCTAGTTCTGGACACTACTACAGGGGATAGAAAAGGTTTAAATTAAAAAGAGAAGAATTTCCTAATTTTATTTACTGTCATGGTTACGTTGCCCAGAGAGATTGTGGATGCCCCCTCAGTCCCTGGTGGTGTTTAAGGCCAGGCTGAATGAGGCACTGAGCAGCTTGGTGTAGTGGGAGGTGTTCCTGCCCATGGCAGGGGGGTTGGAACTAGATGATCTTTAAGGTCCCTTCCAACCCAAACTATTCTATGCTTCTTTCCCACAAGGCTCCTTGATACACCTCTTCTCTTGATAGGATGAGGGGCAATGGTTTTAAACTAGAGCAGGCCAAGTTTAGATTGGACATTAGAAGTCCTTCCCCATGAGGGTGGTGAGACACTGGCCCAAGTAGCCCAGAGTGGTGGTGAAGGCTCCAACCCTGGATACATCCAAGCCCAGGCTTGCTGAGGCTCTGAGCAACCTGATCTAGTGCAGGATGTCCTTGTCATTGCAGGGGGGTTGGACTAGATGACCTTTGAAGGTCCCTTCCAACCCAACATACTCTATGATTCTATAAATCCCTCAGAGCAAGTGCTTTTCCATCCATACCTGACAACACTTTTAAACACAACCATAAATGTGCCAATCATGGGACAATTTTGATCTAAAAATTGTTGTGATTGATTCACTATTTAGTTTCCAGCAAGGAGAGACTCTGTGCTCTGATGTTTAGTTGGTTGGGGTTACCCTGTAGATTTATAATCCTGACTTTTCTCTATGTGCAGGATAAATGTGAGGTTATTTAGGGCCTTGGAGCAACCCAAGTGTTCAAGGCTTCCCTTTCAGCAAAGCCCTTAAGCACATGCTTAGCACAGGAGTCCCACATCAAGCACGTGCTTGTGTTCCCTCAACTTAGCAGAGATCAGCACGTGTGCTGATAACTGGGAAGATTGGAGAGAGATTTATGAAGTTGCCCAGTTGTGAGCTGATTTCAACAAGCTCCACCAAGCAGGACTCGAGTTACTTGTTGAAATCAAGGCCTTATGTTGTTATTACAGGGCAGCAAGGGACACCCTGTCTTCTAACAAGATCCTCAAATCAGGAGACTGAGGGGGAGCATGTTGGGGTGCTGTATGCAAAAGCTCTGCAGCAAAGTTGCATATTCAACACCTCTAATCTCCCTTGGACAAATCTCCTCTTTCTACAGCCATGCTAGGAACTGATTCAGACCATCTTCTCCCCTTTCTGATGCTCCAGCCTGGTTTACTTTTCATTTTATAGAATCATAGAATGATTTGGGTTGGAAAGGACCTTAAAGATCTAGTTCCAATCCTCCTGCCATAGGCAGGGACATCTCCTACCAGATCAGGTTGCTCAGTGACTTAAACACCTCCAGGGATTGAGGGGACATCCACAACAGATCTGGGCAATCTCTTCCAGTGTCTCATCACTCTCACAGTAAACTACTTCTTTCTTATTTCCAGCCAAAATCTCCCCTCTTCCAATTTGCATCCATTACTCCTAGTCCTGCCATACTGGACCCTATTCCAAAGTCCTACCCCAGCCTTTCTGTAGTCCTCTTCAGGTATCAAGAACCTACTTCGAGGTCCCCCCTGAGCCTTCTCATCTCCAGGCTGAACAACCCCAAGTCCTTCCTCATGTCTCATCGAACCCTGCTGTAACAAGAGCACATCTAAGCATAAGGTGTTCTCATCTGTGTTCCAAGTGGATTCCTAGAAGACAAGAAAATTTCTAAGATTCCACTTTTAACCTTGACACAATGCAGAATGATGCGTTTCACAGGGGAACTGCCTGTCTTTTGCAGGAGACTATTTAAGGATATAATTTCTGCATGGTAAAAGTCCATTATGTATCTGTGTTCTTTGCCTTCCCTTCTTCCAGAGCCACCCTTTCCTTCCTCTGCCCTGCCCTCTGAGAGAGGCAGCCTCATAGTAATTTCCCAATACCTGAAGGGGGCTACAGAAAGGCTGGAGTAGGACTTTTAATAGGGTCCAGGATGGCAGGACTAGGAGAAATGGAGGTAAATTGGAGGAGGGAAGGTTTTGGCTGGAGATGAGAAAGAATTTCTTTTCTGTGAGGGTGGTGAGATACTGGAACAGGTTTCCTAGAGAGGTTGTGGATGCCCCCTCGCTGAAAGGGTTTAAGGCCAGACTGGACAAGGCAATGAGCAGCCTGGTCTTAGTGGGAGGTGTCTATGATTCTATTCTATGATTCTAATATAGAATCACTGAGTCATAGAATAGTTCATGTTGGATTTTAAAGAGCATCTTGTTCCACCCTCTGCCCTGGGCAGGGACACCTCCCACCAGCCCCATGTTCTTCCAAGCCCCATCCAGCCTGGCCTTGAACCTCTCCAGGGATGGGACAGCCACAGCTTCTCTGGGAAACCTGGGCCTCACAGTGCCAGTCCAACAAGTTGCCTTTGGGTCCCATGAGCCCAGCACAACTGCAAACTCCATTTAGTGCATATTCTTTCCTCGACAAGCCTTTCTTGGCATCCCTCCCTCCTCTGAATGGCAGTGGAGTGACAGAGCCTGGCACTTGTAGCCACTCTCCCTGCCAGCTCCTCTGTGGCCTCTCTAGTGGCTCAGGCTGCAGATCCTCCTCCTCATCTATCTGGTTCTGTGATCTTTTCAGAAGCTCAGTGGTGACAGGACCAGCTCTCCAGCTCCTGGCTGTGGCCAGCCCAAGGTGCATCTGGCAGCAAGACTCTGTTGCTGTGATGTATGTCTTTGGCAATGGGTACCATTGGCTTTTGGCTTCTTCTGCAGCCCCCCAGGGTCACCTTTTCCCTGCCAAAGCTGTTATGGTAGATAGCTTGAAACCTGCCTGTGAGTTCAGTGGGTTACTCTGGAGCTTGCCTTTTGACCACAACATAAATCATCCATCAGGGGGAAATTAGCCAGCATCTGGATTGGGACAGCAGTAGGACTTGCAGACTGCTGGGTGAAGAAAATTCCTTCAAATATTGCTTATCACAGCTCCAGTCGCATCCTCTCTTGCAGTTTATTTGCACTGTGACACATTGGAATGCTTTTTCTTACAGCTTCAGTGCCTGCAGCCAAGATATTCCTTGACTGTAGAAACTATTGCGTAGGAAAACCCACGTCCAGATCTCTCCAGCAGAAAAAATTTAACCTGTTACTGAACTGCCCTATCAGCAATTTCATGCAAAGGAAAGAAAAGGGCTTGGGGTGGGGAAGAAAGTTACCTCAGACAGTGTTCCAGCACTGGGGAGATGAAGAGGGTAGATTCAGGATAGGTACAAGAAAGAAGTTCTTCAAGGTAAGTGTAGTGCAACACTGGAACAGATTACCCTGAGGGGCTGTGGATGTTCCCTCTCTGGAGGTGTTTAAGGCCAGGCTGGATGAGGCACTGAGCAACGTGGTCTAGTAGAAGGTGTCCTGCCCATGGCAGGGGGGTTGGAACTAGATGATCTTTAAGGTCCTTTCCAACCCAAACTATTATATGATTCTATGATTTCATGGTGATCTCTGAACTTGGGAGTTATTATCAATGAAAACAGTCAAAGCTGGCAAAGCCACTGATGATGTGTGGTCCGTCCTGCCGCCTTCTGCTCTAAACCATCCAAAGAAGTGCGCTGTTGGAAGTCATCACATGGGCTGTGCAGGCCAGTTCCATGAAGCCATGGCACCCAGGGCTGACATCCATAATCTGGAGAGAGCCTGGTGAATCAGATCAAGCCTGAGGCCAAAGCTGCAGCTCTGATCGCCCGTGAACTGCTCCACTTCAACTAATGAATTGAACACATTCCTAGTGAACATAGGCAATCAGCCAGCATTTAGAGCATTTTTTGTATCTGAAAAAAACCCCCACCAAAATTCAGTACTGAAGCCAGCCCAAAGCCCTCCTGACTGTGCCATTGTCTCCCAGCCTCTTTGAAAGGTAATGTCCCTCATTATCTCCCTCAATCATTCATGAAAGAGCATTCTCCTTGGGGCAGGGAAAAGAATGTAACCTATAGATTTATGGCCACAAGGAGGAAAAATAAACTTTCCACTACCAAAACACCAACCTACAAACCTGGGGTCCTGGCAACATTGTTTTCACTCCCACAGGAGTTTGGTGCTTCTGCACTAAACCCACCACTGGCATAAAATAGAATCATACACTGGTTTGGGTTGGAAGGGACCTTGACTATCACCTAGTTATAAACCCTCCTGCCATGCGCAGGGACACCTCCCACTACACCGGGTTGCTCAGTGCCTCATCCAGCCTGGCCTTAAACACCTCCAGGGATTGAGGGGGCATCCACAGCTTCTCTGGGTAACCTGTTCCAGTGTTTCATCATTCTCACAGTAAAATACAGGGACACCATGGTGTTGGCATCCTGCTGTCCCCAGCAGTGGTGGCAGGGCTGTGCCTGGCACCCACTGGTGAGGCTCGGGATGTGCTGAGGAACAGAGGGGGCACCCAGGCTCTGCCGGGTCTTACTGAGTTTGCATTTTCCCAGGCTTGCTCCAAAACAAGGGGGCCTAAAGAAGGGCTGAAGTTCGATTTTTTTATAGGGTCCAGGATGACAGGACTAGGAGTAATGGATGCAAATTGGAAGAGGGGAGATTGAGGCTGGAGATAAGAAAGAAATTCTTTCCTGTGAGGGTGGTGAGACACTGGAAGAGGTTGCCCAGAGAGACTGTGGATGTTGGAGAGATGGGAAGGGTTTGCCAGCTCAGAGAGACAAACCAGCACCAAAAAACTCAAATTTTTTTTTGGTTGGCCCAATGAGCTGATTGTGAGAGACAGAACTTGAAGAGGCAATGCTTTCCCAGAACCGGCTTGACTCCACAAAGCAAAAGATGCAATAGATTTTGTTTATGTGCACATCCTTTGCTTCTTATTTACAGTAAGGGTGCCTTGAGCTACTCACACATTGCCAGGAGCTGCAAAAGAGCTGCTTTCTCTCATGTTTCGCAGAATCACAGAATCGGGGATTGGAAGGGACCTGGAGAGATCATCCAGTCTCATCCCCCTCCTGAAGCAGGAACACCAAGATCAGGTCACACAGGAAGGTCTCCAGGTGGGGTTTGAATGTCTCCAGAGAAGGAGACCCCACACCCTCTCTGGGCAGCCTGTGCCACTCTTCTCTCATCCTCACCCTGGCAAAGTTTTTTCTTATATTTCTATGGAACCTCCTGTGTTCCAGTTTGCACCCTGAGTACTATCTGCCCCTTGTCCTATCATTGGAGGTCACAGAGAAGAGCCTGGCTCCATCCTCCTGACACTCACCCTTTCCATATTTATAGACATGACTGAGGTCACCTCTCAGCCTCCTCTTCTCCAAGCTAAAGAGACCCAGCTCCCTCAGCATTTCCTTGTAAGGGAGATGCTCCAATCCCTTCATCATCTTTGTGGCTCTTTGGGTGAAAATGCATATTCCTAGATGTCTATTTAATCCCATTTACATCCATCAGAGGTAATGCTGATCTGAGAATTGTGTTGTTTTGGTAATTTTTCCAGTCCTGGGGAGAGTGAGATTTTTCCCAGACGGTACCAACTGCTGCCATTATCCTCCTAACTGCATTCTAAAGAGCTCCAAAGGCCATTGTCATGGACTGGATCACACCCTGCCTTGCAGAGCTGCGTGCCCCGACAGAGGCACCATGAGAGCTCTGCATCCCTCTCAGCACTGGAGGAGGCTCATTCATAAAGAGCAGCTCCACTCAGGGTGGAGGGGGAGGGGAGAGGAGAAAAAGATTTACTGACAAATAATTGTCATTTGCTAACCTTGTCACAGCAATCTTTCTTTTTTCTTTTTTTTTTCTTTTTTTCCGGAGGCACTCTGAATGTTGAATGCCAGCATCTGTTACAGACCAGAAAACAAGTAAACAGTGATATTCCTGGTGGCTCTGAAAGAGCATTTAACGCTTAGCTTTCTACACTTGCCTTTACTAGGAAAATTACTTCAGGATGTGCTTGGCATGCGGATGATGATGAGTGTCTGGGTAAAAAAAAAAGCAAAATATAGAAGACAGCCCCTTGCTACAGAGAGTCTGGGAAAAAAAAATCCACAAGTTTTTCCCGCCAGATGTTGACATTTTGATTTGCATAAAGGTAAACTTTTGAGTCGATAGCGTGTTTAATTTTCTAAAACATCCCCAAGAAATAGGGCATGTTCACAGATAATGAGTTTGCATCATAAGCAGTTTGCATCAGATCTGCATCCTGGCAGCCTGGCTTAGAGCATCTTTACTTCTGCCATCTCTGAGCATCACTCCATGTTAGGAGGGGGTGAGCAGGAGATAAGGGCAGGGAGGACAATAAGACATTTCTCTAGGGCTTGTGGAAGAACTCACATACACAGAATGCCTGGGATTAGAAGGGACCTCAAGAGATCATCTGGTCCCATCCCCCTGCATGAGCAGGAACAACCAGATCAGGTCACACAGGAAGGCATCCAGGTGAAGTTTGAATGTCTCCAGAGAAGGAGACCCCACACCCTCTCTGTGCAGCCTGGGACACTGTTCTCTCACCCTCACCCTGACAAAGTTTTTTCTTGTATTTCTTGCACCCATTGCCCTGCGTCCTAACTTTGGAGGTCACTGAGAAGAGCCTGGCTCCATCCTCCTGACACTCACCCTTTGTATGTTTATAGACATTGATGAGGTCACCCCACAGTCTCCTCCAAGCTAAAGAGACCCAGCTCCCTCAGCCTTTCCTCAAAAGGGAGATGCTCCAATCCCTTCATCATCTCTGTGGCCCTGCAATGGACTCTCACGCAGCTCCTTGTCCTTCTCATTACTCTCCATCTCATATGGGGTCAGTGGTAGGAAGAACCTCAGCTTCAGTACCCTCCATCCCAAGTCTGCTCTCCCATCTTTCATCCTTTAGGATGAAAATTCCATCCCTTCAGATAAAAATCTCGTATTTAAAACCCAACAAATAATCTACAAGTCCTGTGAGGGCATCCTTGTGTAGAAAAGCAAGGACATACCCATCTCTCTGCTGGGGGAACCAGGGCCCAGACAAGTCACCCCCCACCCCATGGGAAAAAGCAGCCAAGCCCAGAGCAGAATGCACAGATCCACCTCCCCGTGTCCGTTCTGGGGATATTCTTTCTTAGGTCTCCACTTTGGGCTAAAATAAGCTGTAGCAAGCTGACAAAAATGAGGGAGAAAGTAAGATCCTAAGACAGGCAAATAACTCTTTCCAAGCCACTAGTAAATCCACAGAGAGGAAAAGCTGCGGGTGATGGTGTTTTTAGGGTCTCTCTCTGTACTGCAGCACTCAGCTTTCTCTAGGATATAAACTATGTTCAGAGATGAGCAGTCCTGTCCTATTTCACTAGGCTTTGAGTTTCTATCTCAGCAGATGCTAGGGGAGCTTGAATTCATTGGAGCATGGGCTAAACAGTGCCCACAGACACAAGACCTGCCTGTTGAACTGCCTGGAGCTGGGGACCCAAACACCAAGGACACCTGACAAGTGCCACAGGAAGGGCAGGAGTTGTCCACCTTGACCTGCTAGCTCTACTATGGCTCACACAGCCCAGCACAACTGCAGGTAAGCATGGCTGGTTCCCCTGCCAGGCCCAGGTCAGGAGCAATGGATCTGCTCACAGAAAGAAATAAGGTTGTTGTTCATAGCATCATAGAATGATTTAGGTTGGAAGGGACCTTAAAGATCATCCAGCTCCAACCTCCCCTGCCATGGGCAGGGACACCTCTTACTAGACCAGGTTGCTCAATGCCTCATCCAGCCTGGCCTTAAACACCTCCAGGGAAGGGCCATCTCTCTGGGCAACCTGTTTTAGTGTCTCACCAACCACACAAGAAAGAACTTCTTCCTTATCTCCAGTCTAAATCTCCCCTCTTCCAATTTGCATCCATTGCTCCTTGTCCTGCCATCACATATCCTATTAAAAAGTCCTGCCCCAGCCTTTCTGTAGCCACCNACCTCCCCTGCCATGGGAGGGGGAGGTTGCTCAATGCCTCATCCAGCCTGGCCTTAAACACCTCCAGGGAAGGGCCATCTCTCTGGGCAACCTGTTTTAGTGTCTCACCAACCACACAAGAAAGAACTTCTTCCTTATCTCCGGTCTAACTCTCCCCTCTTCCAATGTGTTTCCATTGCTCCTTGTCCTGCCATCACATATCCTATTAAAAAGTCCTGCCCCAGCCTTTCTGTAGCCACCTTCAGGTATTGAGAAGCTACTCTGAGGTCCCCCTGAGCCTTCTCTTCTCCAAGCTGAACAACCCCAACTCCTTCAGGCTGAGCACAGAAGGGAGGTGCTCCAGCCCTCTCATCATCTTCATGGACCTCCTCTAGTTGTGCTCCAACAGCTCAATGTCCTTCTTATGTACAGGCTCATAAATATATGTTCATAAATATATTTTATTCCTATTGGGAAATAAACAGCAGGTAAGGGACATGTATCTAACATGACCAAGCTCCCTCAACGCATCCTGTGGTCAGCAGAGCCCTTTCTTCAGTGTGTTTCTGATGGGGCCAGAGGATAGCTGGCTCCAAGCATGGAGACAATGACAGACAACCCACAGCACAGAACTGGCACTCCCAGGAGCTCCTTGCTGCCAGAGTCACTGTGGCCTTATGAAGCTCTCCAGGAGCTGCAGAGGGGAGACGCGACTGCAATGCAAAGCACTGTCATCACCTCCTCAGCCAACTGCGCTACCTAAGTGCAAATTGCTGTTATAAATCATAAACATCAAAAGGCCATAAGTGCCTAATAATGGCCTAAGTGGCTAATTTGTTTTATGTGCTACTGTAAGAAGCACCGTAAAGATATGGAAGGAAAAATTTCCCCCCATTGAGGTCTGGCCTCTTGATAACGGGAAAGGCTGGGAGAGGGTGGGAGAGAAATGCTGCAGCCCAGAAGGGCAACAGAACCCTGGGCTGCATCAAGAGAAGGGTGCAGCAGGTCAAGAGAGGTTATTTTGCCCCTCTACTCAGCTCTGGTGAGACCCCAACTAGAGTCCAGTTCTGGAGCCCTCAACATAAGAAGGCTCCAGAACTGTTGAGCTCATTGATCTGTTGGAGCTGGTCCACAGAGGAGGCCATGAAGGCAATGAGAGAGCTGGAGCAGCTGCCTTCTGAGGACAGGCTGAGGGAGTTGGTGTTGTTCAGCCTGGAGAAGAGAAGGCTCATGAGAGACCTCACAGTTGCTTCTCAGGGGGCTACAGAAAGGCTGGGGTAGGACTTTTGAATAGGATATGGGATGGAAGGATGAGGAATAACAGATGCAAATTGGAAGAGGGGAGATTTAAGCTATAGATAAGAACAAAGTTCTCTCCTGTGAGGTTGGAACAAGTTGCCCAGAGAGGTTGTGGATGCCTCCCTCTCTCCCTGGAGGTATTTAAGGCCAGGCTGGATGAGGCATTGAGCAACCTGGTGTAGTGGGAGGTGTCCCTGCCCATGGCAGGGGGTTGGAACAAGATGATCTTTAAGGTCTCTTCCAACTCAAACCATTCTATGATTCTGTATCAAAGCCTGTAATTAAAATCACAGCACAGCTCCCAGGGAGCACTCATTCCCTGTGGGGGACCAACAGGGCTGGAGCTGGAGATGTCTGGATGGGAGGAGGTGCAGAGACTGTGGGCTCTGGCTTGAATCAGGGGCCTCTTGTGCAAAAAGACATGGTGGTGTCATGGCAGATGGAGCTGCTTCTGTCACTGAAGAGGTGCACACATGGGACACGAAGCTCACTGCTGTCTCCTGCAAACACCATGACCTGCAGGCACCTGACAGGCTCTGAAACATCAGCCCAAGCACAGCTGATGGACACCCCCACCCTGGCCTGGCTGCTCTGCACCTCCTTTTACTTTTCCTATCCAAAAAATACAGCTCTGTGCCCTCCATCCAGCTTTTAATTGCTTTGGGTCTTTTGGGGTTACGTGGTGCTTTAAAGGCTCTTTCTGGCTGGCTGGCTCTGCTTGTGGAATTAGCCTCAGAGAACCATAAATACCCTAATCCAGCCCTTCTGTGCCCTGCAGATATGTTCCTCGTGCAATTCTTATGCTCTTCAGGTCAAAGCTGCCTTTCTGCTCCACTTGGCTGAGGATAAGCTCAGCGTGTTCCACCAAGCAGTGCAACTGCTGTGACTTTGGTGATGGAGAAGCAGAGATTCCCACACTGACCTGTTCAGCTCAGTGCTGAGCCCTGTGTGGACCAAGCCCTGTTTTAGGAAGCAGCACACTGAAAAGATGTTCCCAGAACATGTTGATGGGCTCCTTCCAGTGCATTTAGTTGGCTTGAAACCCCTCAGCAGCTAGGTACAGTCCAAAGGGGCTCATAGCCACTTGCCTGTAATGTCACATACAGATGATTTATTAGTGACAAGCCAAACCAGTCATTCCCATTAACCTACCTGAGCACTCCCATCTCTCTTTGCTTTGATGGATTCTCTTCTCTGGTGATATTTTTGCTTTCATTTACAGTAAAACAGGTCTGTACCCCTGTAAGTAACAAGGAATAAATCCCCTGGGAGTATTTGGTGGATACTAATGGAGGAGCAGCTCCTTTTGCCATGGTGCCACAGCCAGAGCGTGTAGTGGCTGCAGAGAAACATCTGGCCATGGCAAGGACCAGGAACTGGATGCTCAGGGTCCCTTCACATGCCCTCCTGTCCCACATGGATCATGTGAGGACTGTTCCCAGCACAGGGAATTCATTCAGTAATATTTCAGCACAGGTACAAATGCTTAAGAGTACAAAGAGTGCTGCCTTTCATGTTGTACATTGCTCTACACAAACCCCTGGAGGGGATGGCCCAGGGAATAGTCATAACTGCTCTGTTCCTCTTGTGATATGTGTAACAATGTGGAAGGGGGGGGGAAAAAAATCCCTTTGTCCTGAAGTTGCATTAACATTTTAAAAAAATAATTTCTTTGATGTTTATCACTTCCACAACACATGTTTAGTGTGCTTTGCTAACAGCAACTGAAGGCTGGAGCTGAGCTCCACAGGGCTGACAGGAGGGGCACCAGGTTGCTCCAGCCTGACCTTAAACACTTCCAGGGAGGGGGCATCCACAACCTCTCTGGGCAACCTGTTCCAGTGTCTCACCACCCTCACAGGAAAGAATTTCTTTCTTATCTCCAGCCTAAATCTTCCCTCTCACAATTTACAACAGTTATTCCTGGTCCTTACATCACTTACCCTATTAAGAAGTCTTACCCTTAAGCTACCATGAATTTCCCCCTGGGCCTTCGTGGGGACACAGGAAACCCCAAACCATGCATTTATGGAGAAAGGTAAAGAGCACAGAGCAGTGTGCTGCGAAAAATACCTCTCTGAGCTTTGGAAGAGAGTCTGACTTGACTCTGGTGCCATGAAGTGCCAGTGGACACGGAGGAGTGCTGGCACCATCTTACAGCAGACCTTGAGCAGACTGTAATCTTGGGAACAGGAAGGTAACACAAGTTTTCCTCCACTGCTCCACTCAACAGAGGGGGAAAACAGGAGGTGCCCTATGGGTTCAGCAAAGCAAGTGGTCTGTGATTCTCCCCTTTGTGAGTTCTGGTGGTCCTTAGTCCTTGTGTAGGCCTTTACAAGGCATTAACACAAAAAAATCTGTGCAGTCGTTGGGCTGGTAAAAATCTCATTTATCATAGCTGTGAGATGTGCAGTGGGATCAGGACCAGGTTCCTCTGGATCCACAGAGCCTTGATTCAGGCTAGATATAAGAAGGAAATTCTTTACAGTGAGGGTGGTGAGACTCTGGAACAGGTTGTAGATGCCTCCTCCCTGGAGGTGTTTAAGGCCAGGCTGGATGAGGCACTGAGCAACCTGGTGTAGTGGGAGGTGTCCCTGCCCATGGCAGGGGGGTTGGAACTAGATGCTGTTTAATGTCTCTTCCAACCCAAACCATTCTGTGTTTCTATGATCCAGTTTTAATTTCCTGATCTGTTTTTTTTTGCTGTTGCAGCAAGATCAGTCTGGCTGCAGAATGTGCCTTTTGACCACAGAACCAGCCTGAAGTGGGCAGCAAGAGATGGAGACTGTGGAGAAAGAAAAAGATGTAACCTCCATCACAGACAAACCAAACCTCTCCTTCCAGAGCAGGAAAACAAGACATTTTCTGATATTTGCATTTGATTGAGTACTCAGAGGTGTCTGAGGGAGGACGAGCCCGTTCAGGAAGAAGGAGAACACCAGGGGAACACTGTGCCTGGCTGTGATTCAGTTCATTTGGCTGCACACCATCTCCCTGCAGCAAAGCAGCTCATTTCAGAGCTCTACAAAACCAAACCTAGAGGCAATCCATGCTGCTCCATTGCTAACTGCAGCTCAGCATCACACGTAACCTGTCAGCTCACTCCAGCCTCAAGAAATGGAATGGCCTGGGGCAAGAGCAGCTCAGGAGGACCCCTGCCCCCACGGATACTTGAAGACAGAAAAAATGTCATTTCCCACCCCTTGGAGCACCTTGACATGCAAAGTGGATTCTTGCCTCTGCAATTTTAATTTTATTGCATAACTATCTGTATGAAATAAAACACACAAAAAAGTACTTTATTGCTGCTTTCAAGCAGCAGTAGCTAATTAGTGATATATTTTGCTAAATGACAGTGTCAATGCTGTGTGGTGACAGCAGGAACAACGCAAGGGTCAGTCCATGGACTGAAGGGCAGTAGGTCCTCCTCCTCTGCACTGTCAGCTTCCCTCTCAAGGTTACTGCTCAGCTGCAAAGGCATCAGGGGAATCTACTCTGTGTCCATTTCTGGAGCCCTCAACATAAGAAGGACATTGAGCTGTTGGAGCAGGTCCAGAGGAAGCCACAGAGATGATGAAAGGGCCAGAGCACCTCCCTTCTGTGCTCAGCCTGAAGGAGTTGGGGTTGTTCAGCTTGGAGAAGAGAAGGCTCAGGGATGACCTCAGAGTAGTTGCTCAATACCTGAAGGGGGCTACAGAAAGGCTGGGGCAGGACTTTTTAATAGGATATGTGATGGCAGGACGAGGAGTAACAGATGCAAACTGGAAGGGGATGATTTAGGCTGGAGATAAGAAAGAAGTTCTTTAGGGTGAGGGTGGTGAGACAGTGGAAGAGGTTTCCCAGAGAGGTTGTGTATGTCCCCTCCCTGGAGGTGTTTAAGGCCAGGCTGGATGAGGCACTGAACAACCTGATCTAGTAGAGGATGTCCCTGCCTATGGCAGGGGAGTTGGAACTAGATGATCTTTAAGATCTCTTCCAACTTAAACCATTCTATGATTCTTGGAGCTGGCTCAGGCCTCCAGCAGCCTTGAGGGATGAAGGAGGTCTGGCTGCCCATGAAGGTCTGTTCCAGTTCCCACCAATGCACAGATAATTCTGGAGTTGAGTTTGAGTGAGAGCAGAGATACCAGTGTTGGTGCTTTCTGCTCATCTTTCTGCCTGACTATGAATGATGGTTCTATGTGATGAAACACCAAAGAATTAGCTCCTGTTTCAGAGAACTGGCAGCAATTTGCTGCCAGGCTGTTTATAAGGTCAAGGTGTATGTATTCAGTCTTATAGAAATTCTATATACTCACTCAAAGTCTCACATAAAGAAATGTAACAGATTAAAAATTATCAGCTGTGTAGTGGTTGTCCTTTTCTCTCTCCCCAAGCTTTCTGTCTGTGTGCCAGGCTGGTGGTACTGGTTATCCTGTGCTCCATGTGCTCCTACACTATCTGTTGCTCTCTTCCTGCTCCCCATTGCTCGCATCTGGGTGACATTCACTTCTCTGGTTATTTACTTTTAGTCTAATAAATACCATGAAAATACCATCCAACCTGCTCAGCCCTTTGAGCAGTCACAGGAAAAATCTGTCACTAATAGAATTTTATATCAAATGAGATTACCCTGCTCCCCCATTAGGCACACTCTTCTCTATGGAGAGTGGGGATGCAGGGACACAGCAAGTGCTTCAACCACAGCCTACATTAGGAATTGGCTTTTCAGAATGAGAGGCCAGGGCTGGAGCATCTCCCCTCTGAAGACAGGCTGAAGGAGTTGGGGTTGTTCAGCCTGGAGAAGAGAAGGCTCAGGGGGAACCTCAGAGTAGCTTCTCAGTATCTGAAGAGGGCTACAGAAAGGCTGGGGTAGGACCTTTAAGAGGGTCCAGGATGGCAGGACTAGGAATCATGGAAGTAAACTGGGAGAAGAGATTTAAGCTGGAGAGAAGAAAGAAGTTCTTTACTGTGAGGGTCTTGTGTCACTGGAAGAGGATGCCCAGAGAGGTTCTGGATGCCCCTTCCCTGGAAGTGTTTAAAGCTGGATGAGGCACTGAGCAACCTGGTCTAGTGGGAGGCGTCCCTGCCCATGGCAGGGGTTGGAACTAAATGATCTTTAAGGTCCTTTCCAACCCAAACCATTCTATGATTAACTTCCAGACTGTATCAGATATTTGTATGCTGAATTCAAGCTACAGATTGGTGTGATTTGGCTGGGGGTTCTGCTGGATGGATGTCACCAATCTGCATATTTCACACGCAACTGCTTATGAAGATATTGGGGGCTGCTGTTATTTTTGAGTGCTGTCACTGGCAGCTGGGACAGCCCTCTGCTGTTCCAATGGCCTCTCTGGAGCTGAGATTAACATGTTTGGGTGGGTCTGTCCTGATGAGTCTTTTTGTCCTCTCATTTGCTCATCTGTATAGATCCCTCGATCATCCATGAATCTATATAGATGTCTGTTAGTGTCCATGTGTTGGCTTTGCTCTTGAGACATAAGCTCCTTCACTGAGACAATTCTGTGTGCAATCCAGAGGGTAATTTGCCCCGTGGACCAGCTCTGGCTGGCAGCACAGCCAGGGCTATAGCAGGACCAGCTCTTCACACAACACTGAGCCCTCCTGCACAAGGCAGCAGGTACCAAATTTGTCCAGATGCTGTGACACTGACTTACCCTCATCACAGGCAGTGAAAATTGTGCAGGAAAAAAATTTTAAAGCAACAAAGGTGCTCCATAGGGCTCAAGGAGGATCAAATGCATGTACTATCTGCTCTGTCTTGACAGCGCCTGGGACAACTGGTTTTGCATGAAGCTGCCATGAGCCATTCACATCTTTGGCCCAGAAATCCAGGCACTGCTCCTTGGAAAGGCTGGATGCTGGTTTCCTGGCAAAAGGCTTTGAAGATCTAATTTCAAGTGCTTTCAGCTCCTGCCAGGCTCTGTCACTGCTGAAAAGAGAAGGAGGTGTTTTTTTTTCGCACTGACATTGTTAAGCTGTGATGGTTCCAATCATAGGATGCTACAAAGGATTTCCCAGACAGGTAAGACACACATTCAGTGGTCTGTAGCTGCTGCAGATGTGCGGAGTCTTTCTGAGGAGGGCTGATACCTTAGGGACACAGGCTGCCCCTTCCCTTTGTTCCACCTGCTCTCAGCATCTCCTGCTTGATATTCTCATAGGTAGGAGCCTGAGCAAAGCATTGAGCATGGGGCAATTTTTGCACTGCTCATATGGCTTGCACAGTCATGGATTTACAATTTTTCCTGTGCTTTATGAATGATCCAGACCAAAACTGCCAATAGCCATCAGTATGTACATGGCAAAAGAGGTGATGAAAGTAAATGTCTCTGCCTATGTTTTTCTGTTTTACAGAATCACAAAATATCAGGGACTAGAAGACACCCCAAGAGATCATCTAGTCCAGTCCCACTACTGGAGGAGAAACACCCAGATCAGGTCACACAGGAAGGTGTCCAGGTGGGGTTTGAATATCTTCAGAGGAGACCCCACACCTCCTCTGGGCAGCCTGTGCCACTGCTCTCTCACCCTCACCCTGCCAAAGTTTTTCCTTATATTTCTGTGTAACCTCCTCTGTTCCATCTTGCATTCATTGCCCAAGTCCTGTCACTGGAGGTCACAGAGAAGAGCCTGGCTCCATCCTCCTGACACTCACCCTTTCCATATTTATGGACATGATTGACGTCACCCCCCAGTTTCTTCTTCTCCAAGCTGAAGAGCCCCAGCTCCCTCAGCCTTTCCTCAGAAGGGAGATGCTCCAATCCCTTCATCATCTCCATGTCTCTGTGCTGGACTCTCTCCAGCAGTTCCCTGACCTTCTTCAACTGAGGGCACCAGAACTGGATAAAATACTCCAGATGTGGTCTCACCAGGGCAGAGTAGAGGGGGACAAGAACCTCTCTCCATCTACTGACTATGCCCCTTACCCCCTGTTCAGACAGGACATAAAGCTGGTTTTACTTTCTTGAACTAATGGGTTAAATTCAGAATTTTCATTATCTGTGAGTTGTAAGAGGGGAAATAAATGTAATTATCATGGCCCAAAGCCATGCTCTTCCATTCTGCAGCCTCAGCCAACTCCCTCAGCCCCACAAAGCCATTACAGCCATGGCACTGCTTGGTTGACTAACCTCCAGTTACAAAACTGTAATGAAACAATCCAGAAACTGTTCAAGACAGAGCATTTTACCCTCTGAACCATTTTTCTTAGCCATTGATTCAGCACTGGGCTGGAGGATCACTTGGCATTCACGACCTATGGTCTGACCCCATCTCACTCTTGATGTTCCCCTTAATTGCTGGGTGGGGCTGATCTCCAGATTTGTCAGCTTGGCTGAACTCCAGCTGAGAACATTATCCCACTTACCTTGAAAAAGGAAAATAATCCCATGGATTTGCTCTTGCCCTCCTGCTGATTACTGGGTGTTAGGCTGTGGACTGGCTAAAGGGTTTCTGTGGTATTTGGAGTTAAAGGTGTATAAGGGCATTTTAGCTCCTACTGCCCAATGCAAGATGAAAAGGAACTTGGGGAAAAGGGCCTCGAGGTTCTGGTGGACAGCAGGGTGACCATGAGCCAGCAATCTGCCCCTGTGTCCAAGAAGGCATCCTGGGGTGTAGTAGAAGGGGCATAGTCAGTAGGTGGAGAGAGGTTCTCCTCCCCCTCTACTCTGTCCTGGTGAGACCACATCTGGAGTACTGTGTCCACTTCTGGTCTCCTCAGTTGAAGAAGGACAGGGAACTGCTGGAGAGAGTCCAGCACAGAGCCACAATGATGATGAAGGGATTGGAGGATCTTCCTTCTGAGGAAAGGCTGAGGGAGCTGGGTGTCTTTAGCTTGGAGGAGACTGAGGGGTGACCTCATTCATGTCCATAAATATGGAGTGTCAGGAGGATGGAGCCAGGCTCTTTTCAGTGATGTCCAATGACAGGACTCAGGGCAACCTGGACGACAACAGGTTCCACAGATATATAAGAAAAAACTTTGTCAGGGTGAGAGTGAGAGAAGAGCGGGATATACTGCTCAGAGTGCGTGTGGGTCTCTGGACACCTTCCTGTGTGACCTGATCTGGGTGTTCTTGCTCTGACAGAAGGATTGGACTGGATGATCCTTTGAGGTCCTTTCCAATCCCTGATATTTTGTGATTCTATGACCTCTGTAAGGTCCTGCCAGAGCATCTACGGTGGCCTTTGATGTGGGGCAGGGCCTTACTAGGAAAATCAGGACTTCTTCCTCAAATGGTCCATCACAGTCCCAGGGGACACACAAGGACCCTGTCCCCAGTGCTATGATAGTGAAAGCAACTCCTGTGCTGGGTAGCAGAGCTGTTTCATCTTCATGTGATACAGCAGCTCTTTTCTGCAGTGGGAAAGAAGGGTTAAAAACATGGAAGCAGGCAAGGGAAAGGTCAGATATGTAAAGCTACTTTCATGTACTTAGGAGAGAAGTGGTAACAGGAGAGCTGTTAAAAATTTTTATAGCTGGCACCTAACAACACTGGTGTTAAGAATCATGGAAGTGTTTAATAGCAAGTGGAGGTGTACATTAGTTAATTAGAGGCACGGTAACAGAGAAGCCAATTGAGAGATATTATTTCAGTGGTTTTTTTCCAGAGGGCATATCAAGTCTATCCACAAATTAATAAACAGATTGTAAAGTCAAAGCAAGCATATTAGGGAACTGTGTGTGTATGTACTGGAGCTCTATACTGGGACACCCACGCTTGTTTGTTTGCTACTGTTGCAGTTGAAATATGTTCCTTGTTTCCCATATAGACCTTGGTGGAAGAATTAAAGCATATTGGGCTTTTCCAAAGGCTCTAATTAAGATCTTCAGAGTTGATGTGTGTTTACTGAAAAAAATACAGCACCAACAAGACCTAAAACATCAGGATACAAATTAACCCATGAATGCTAAAGTGCCCGAAGTGAAATTGCTTGTCCTCTCAGAGCCTGGCTTTGAAGTGGCATAAAATCACAGCATTCAATTTATTTGACCTCCTGAGTTAAGTTCTCATTGAAAAAGCATTTTAAGAACTATTAAGAGCTTATTACACTTAAATAGATGTCTTTGGTCTCTCTCTCAGATCTCTGAGCTGCTGTTAAAGGTGGTGACATTGTAAGTAAGAGTCTTCTACTCAGCTCACACAAAAAACTGAGGTGGTCAAGAGTAGAGCAGACAGTGGCCATCAGATAAGGCAGGGATCGTAGAATCATGGAATGGTTTGGGTTGGAGAGTCCTTAAAGATTAGTTCCAACCCCCCTGCCATAGGCAGGGACATCTCCCACTACACCAGGTTGCTCAGTACCTCATCCAGCCTGGTCTTATACACCTGCAGTGAGGGGACATCCACAACCTCTCTGGGCAACCTCTTCCAGTGTCTCACCATCCTCACAGGAAAGAACTTCTTTCTTATCCCCAGCCTAAATCTCCCCTCTTCCAATCTGCATCCTTTACTCCTAGTCCTGCCATCCTGGACCCTATGAAAAAGTCCTACCCCAGCCTTTCTGTAGCCCCCTTCAGGTACTGAGAAGCTCCTCTGAGGTCCCCCCTGAGCCTTCTCTTCTCCAGGCTGAACAAACCCAACCCATTCAGCCTGTCCTCAGAAGTGAGGTGCTCCAGCCCTATCATTATCTCCGTGGCCCTCCTCTGGACCCA
>VZTY01035187.1:22413-57506 GCA_013400935.1 Turnix velox
TATGAAGACCGGCTGAAGGAGTTGGGGTTGTTCAGCCTGGAGAAGAGAAGGCTGAGAGGGGACCTAATAGTAACTTATCAGTACCTGAGGGGGTCCTACAGAAAGGCAGGGGAAGGAATTTTTAACATAATATCAGATGGGAGGACTAGAAACAATGGATATAAATTGGAGGGGGATAGATTTAGACTGGACATAAGACAGAAATTCTTTACAGTGAGGGTGGTGAAATACTGGAACAGGTTGCCCAGAGAAGTTGTGGATGCCCCCTCTCTGGAGGTGTTCAAGACCAGGCTGGACAAGGCACTGGGCAGCCTGATCTAGTGGGAGGTGTCCCTGCCTATGGCAGGGGGGTTGGAACTCGATGATGTTTAAGGTCCCTTCCAACCCAAACTATTCTGTGATTCTATGATTCTATAACTGGAGCTGGTGTAAGTGTGTTTGTTCTGATAGCACTAGGAGATCACCAGCCTTTTGTGCCTCAGGAAGGCTACACACCATTAAGCATTTTTCCACCCTGGTTTTCTGCCCCTAACATCAGTGTGGTTTAATTTCTGAACCCACTTGTGCTCCGACCTTAGCTCACAGCTGCCCATTGGTTTTGTGTGGGAGGACAAGCTGTCCAACTTCATCTGTCAGTGAGCTCCTCATTACAGAAACCTCCTGGTGTCTCACAGCTCATTAGCAGGCAAGGAGCTTCCAGGCTGGAGTCACAGCATGTCCCCAGCTCTCCTGACTTCCTTCTTCCACTCCTCTTTCCTATTTTACATTTTAATAGCAATAGCAGTGACAAATCATGGCAAAAATGGTCTGCCCTTAGTGAGTAGCTTTGTTTCCTCCAGTCAGCCCAGTCTTGGCCCCCAGCTCAGCACTCCTGTTCTCAGCCAGAGTCTTCCTCCATCCCAGAGAACTCCTTCCCAGCTCAAATCTATCCACTCCTCACACCACCAACCCACCCAGCCTGGAGGAAAAGAGCAAGGGGTTTGCAACTCAGCAGAGAGACAAGACAGATGACAGTGAGTGTCCCTTCTGCCTGGCTGAGGGCAGGCTCACAAACAAGGCAGGTAATGAAGATAATGATGAATGAAGGATGCAAAACTGAAAATACTTCTTCCCGGGCTTCTATTGATCTTCCAGTAAAGGGATTGCTCTTGACATTTAAAATAGAGAGATTGTTTTAATGCAGTGGCCCTCTCAAGGCTGCAGTTAAGCAGCTGAGCTCACAGGAATTCACAAAGACAATTTCTGCAGCCTCAACCTAAACAGTTTCAACATCCAGCAGCTGCTTGGCAAGGAGAAATACTGTTCCAAGCCAGCAGGAGTTACAGGGAACTAGAGATCTAGAAATCTGTAAATGGCCCATTTGTCACCCCACAAAGAGAGCTGTGGTGAGCTAAGGAAGAATTTCTCTGTATCACTGGAAGATGATGAGTGATCCAGAGAGGAAGGAGATCCACAAGTTCAAGCCCAAAGAGACACCAAGATGACCTCTAACCACACACCCAAGCAGACCTTTACTCCACAATCAACAACCTTTCAGAAGAGCTTCAAGGAGACAACCCCTAAAAGTTTTGCCCAGGACTGGGTGGGAAGTTGGGCTGAGCTGAGCAGAAGGCTCTGCCCATGTGGCTAGTGGCCATCCCTGGAGAATATGGGTGGACTCTTCTGCCCTTTGGCTTTGGGAGACTCAGAGAAGTCTGGGGGTTTGATTACAGCATGATTGGATTGCTTAAATAATTGCAGGTTTTCTTTTTGAAGAGAAGTATTTTGTTACTTTCAACCTAGAACCTGGAACTAATTATACATGTGAGATCTGATTAAACATTAATTTACCTCTATTAACAGCTGACACTTGCTTATGTGTTTACTTTGTATCACACACTTGTGTTGCCAGTATAACTGCAAGAGTTTGTCAAGAGACTATGAATTAGAACAATATAAAGATGTTACCATCTCACCAGAGCCTCGGGAAACCCTGGGCATCACAAAGATGAAAATAGTTAGTTTTATGCAGTAATTGGTTTTTCTTTCTTTTTTTTTTTTTTGCTAATAAAATTTCCAATTTATCCAAGAAGCTCTGATCCTCCCACCACTTCCCACTGAATGACTGATCAGGGTGAAACCACGTTTGATTTTCAAAGGAAGCAGGATAAGTGACTGGAGGTGTGGGAGAACCCACTCGTGAACAGTTTACCAGAACAGGTTACCAGAATCTTGTGCACATGCACAGCTCTGTAGCCTTTAGGCCTTATAGAATCATAGAATGGTTTGGGTTGGACAGGTCCTTAAAGATCATCTAGTTCCAACCCCCCTGCCATAGACAGGGACACCTCCCACTAGACCAGGTTGCTCAGTTCCTCATCCAGCCTGGCCTTACTTATAATTTTTCATTGAGGGGGTGACTTGTTCCAGTGTTTCACCACCCTCACTGTAAAGAAATTCTTTCTTATATCTAACCTGAATCTCCCCTCTTCCAATTTACATCCATTACTCCTAGTCCTTCCATCACATATCCTATTAAAAAGTCCTACTCCTGCCTTTCTGTAGCCCCATTCAGGTACTGAGAAGCTACTCTGAGGTCACTTGGTTGCTTATGGATGTTGCTAGAATAGGCAGTGGAGTATGTGAAAAAATAAACTGGTACATGTTAGTACCAAAAGTAACACCAGCACCAGTCCTTGCTGCTATACCACTTACAGCTTAATTAAACTGAATTTCTCCACTGGATTTTTGTTGACTTAAATCAATTATTCTCACAAGAGAGAGGCATGAAGGGGTGAAAAATCAACCCCACTTAAAGAAAAAGCAGAGTAGATTTTTCTTTAGGATGCAAACTGCTCATAATCTGATGGAAATCTTTTATTCTGTGTATTGATCTTCTCCTTGTGAGAACTAGCTTGGTGTTCATTTCCGAATGGCCTGACCTCAAGCAGTTAAGATATTGCAACCTGAAAGTCATGTTTCAATTAATAAACCAGTAATGGTCAAAATATTTGCTGTAGGTATTAGCACAGGCACTTTCCTTACATGAATGTGAAGGACAGGAGCATCCAGAGTAAGAGACCAGGTTCTTGCATGAGCAACAGTAAGCAATGTCCCTCTAGAGCATTCCCCTTCTGGCAGTGCACAGAGAGCTGCAGTATGAGGTGAGATTATCCCTCTCTCATGGTTTTTTGAGAACAAAGAAAGGAAGACAGAGACTCTGGGTGACAGCACTCAGCCCCTGAGCAGCAGGAGTAGTCGGTAGGTGGAGAGAGGTTCTCCTCCCCCTCTACTCTGCTCTAGTGAGAACACATCTGGAGTATTGTGTCCAGTTCTGGTCTTCTCAGTTGAGGAAGGACAGGGAAGTACCTGAGAGATTCCAGCACAGAGACAGGGAGATGATGATTAGGGGATTGGAGCATCTGCCTTCTAAGGAAAGGCTGAGGGAGCTGGGTCTCCTTAGCTTCGAGAAGAGGAGACTGAGGGGTGACCTAATTCATGTTTAGAAATATGGAAAGGCTGAGTGTCAGGAGGATGGAGCCAGGCTCTTCTCAGTGACCCCCAATGACAGAACTTGGGGCAATGGGTGCAAGCTGGAACACAGAAGGTTCCACAGAGATATAGGAAAAATTTTTGTGAGGGTGAGGGTGAGAGAAGAGTGTCCCAGGCTGCCCAGAGAGGGTGTGGGGTGTCCTTCTCTGGAGACATTCAGACCCCACCTGGATGCCTTTCTGTGTGACCTGTTCTGTGTGTTTTTGCTCCGGCATGGGGATATGACTAGATGATCCAGCACACTGGATGTCCAGCACACTATATTTGCCTGCCAGTGGCTGGCATCAACTGGACCATAGTCCTGAACCATCAGGAAGTAAGAATTCTGAAGTTACTCTTTCACTGGATAAAACCTTAATGGGTGCTGGATTACATCCTTTATGACCAATCTCACAAAAAGCTTCTTAAAGGCATCTGTTTCTTTTATTCCTCGCGTTTTTGGTGATGGAACACTGGAACAGGCTGCCCAGAGAGAGTGTGGGGTCTCCTTCTCTGGAGACATTCCAACCCCACCTTGGATGCCTTCCTGTGTGACCTGATCTGGGTGTTTCTGCTTCAGCAGGGGGATGGGACTGGATGATCTCTCCAGGTCCCTTCCAATCCCTGACATTCTGTGATTCTGGGATGTCCACCCCTGGATAAAAAAAATAAATACATACAAATCATTAAAGATGGAGAGGGTTTGCTAGGAATTTAAAGAGAGAAGGCTGTCAGTGCTGATATCATTGCATGGAGCAACAGCTTGCACAGAGCATCTCTTTACAATGGTAGTGGGGAAGCTGGGATGTTGTTCTATCAGACCATCAAGTTGTTGTGCTGGATTACATATAATGCTATCACAAGTGACAGAACTCTTGCCTCCCATCAAAAATCTGAAGAGCAATAGACCTCTTTTCAGCTGTCATCGCTGATAACGTTTTATGCAGGAGTTTATTCAAGCTCCAATAGAGAAGCAGGCTGTCAATAAAGCCACCCTGGCAGATTAGGCAGGGAGCATATTAAAGCTAACGGGACTAATGTGACGACCCAGCCTAATCTGACATTTTAAAACTGCAACAAAAATGAACCCTCCAAGTTCTTGCCCATCATCTCACCGCAGCTGCCTCTGCTGCTGGGTTTTATGGAGTGGAAAGCTGAGCACATGTTCAAGAAATGAAACAAGCTGAAAAAAACCACAGAAAGGTCACCACAGGCTGGCTCCCCGGGAAACACAGCGGATGTCTTCCCTTCTTCTCGCTCTTATCTTCTCTGTTCTGCTCCTCACTTCCAGGAAAGTGGGTAGGGCACCAAATAATGGCCCTAAATTGCCACGGAGGTGACACAGATTAGATGTTAGAGAAAGCATTTGGAGGGCAGGGAGGGCTCAGCACTGGAAGAGATTGCCAGAGAGGGCATAACACCTCCATCATTACAGCACTTTGAGAAGGGATTAGGAAAACATCTGCCAGGAATGAGGAGGGGGAGCTGATACTGCTTTGGAGACCCGAAGCTATTTGCTGCCATTCACTTGCTTGTTCTCTGTAACAGCCTTTTCCCACCTCCAGCAGAAAGGGTGGTGAGAGCTTGTACGTCAGGAAACTGTTTGGGCCAAAAATAGCCCACTGCAAACAATAATGACTGGAGGAATGACAAGAGATGGCTGGATGATGATCCCATTTCCCCCTCATAAGAGCTCAGGGTGGCTCTTGCTGCTGTTCTGTGGGATGTAAAGTTGGGAGAAAGCCTGTGAATCCAAAGATTTGGATCTGGGCTCTGCATCTGACAAATATTCCCCCACACAACCAGCTTGTCAAGATGGACAGTCCCTTATTTGCAGTCAGTACATTGCAGTAACAGGACAGTGGATGCTTTATGCTGCTTTTGGAACAGGTTGAGGCACCATCCCTGGAGGCATTTAAAAGATGGGCAGACATAGAGCTTAGAGATATGGTTTATGGCTGGTTCTTGTCAGGTCTGGTTTGATGGTTGGACTCAATGATCTAAAAGGTCCTTCCCAACCTGGGATATTCTGTGTTTCTATGAAAACATAATGGAGGTTACTTCCAAGTAACATTCCACAAATGAGCAAATGCTGTGGTGGGGTACAGAAGCATTAAAAGCACTGGACTTCTGTAGGAGAACACCTCATCACCCTGAAGTTGTGCCTCCCTGCACCAGAGGCTAAAAAATGGCTTTATAATATTAACATAATCCTTACAAAGATTAAAGGCAGCTTAATGACAACAACTGAAAGAAAAATAACAGTGTGTTTTGCTTGAGAAAGAGATAAGGACAAAAGAATAATATTCTCTTGAAGACTGCCTGAGAGAGTCTTCATTCCACTATTAAAAGGGAGTAAAAGATTTTGCTGTGGACCATAGAATCATAGAATGATTTGGGTTGGAAAAGGACCTTAAAGATCATCTAGTTTTAACCCCCCTGCCATGTACAGGGACACCTCCCACTACACCAGGTCGATCAATATCTCATCCAGCCTGGCCTTAAACACCTCCAGGGATTGAGGGGGCATCCACAGCCTCTCTGGGCAACCACTTCCAGTGTCTCACCACCCTCACAGCAAAGAGCTTCCTTCTTATATCTAGCCTGAATCTCCCCTCTTCCAATTTGCACCTGGAAGGGCCACACATCTAGTACCTGTTGCTGCTACTCATCATACCTCTGGGTGTTTCAGAGTTTGGGGATTAGAAGTGGAAATTACAAGTTCCCAACATCTGCTGAGAAAATCACCATGTATTCAATACCATTTATATGATAGAAGAAGGTGTTTGTCTCTGTAGTGACTCTCCATGTCTATTCCTCTGGTTCTCCTCCATCTGCATCCTAGGGGAAAAGAAATACTTTGAAAAATAATGACAATGTCTCTCAGAAAATCATGTGTTCCTTCCCGTTAGCTGTTGAATTGTTTACTGCCATAGCTGAATAATAACAGCACATTAAAGACAACAGCTGTAATTAAAAGATTTGTGAACATAGGTTAACAAATTTGTGCATCATAATCTGTAATTGTCTAATTAGGACAAAAACCCTGGTTCCACGTAAAAGACCAACAAGAAGAGATTATGAGGGAGGAAAATAAGACAGGCAAGAGCATTAATGCTACAGAACATTGGCAAAGATGTTATCTGTAACTTCATAGTGTATCAGTAAGTCCCCAGGGTTTCTAGTATTTTTGTGGATTAATTTACAGACAAATGAATGTGAATCCCATGAATCAGTCGGAGTCCCCTGAAAAAGAGATCTACATTTGTCATAGAATTTTTGGAAGTGTTTTTTTCATTCCTTTAGCACCCAGAAGACCCAAGAGCAGCTGCTCACACCCAGAAACGAGGTGTAACAAGGAGAAGTGGGCCAGTCCCAGTTTTACTGGTAGGGAATGGAGGTAGAGTGGGAGAAATCCTGGTATTAACCATAGAATGGTTTGCATTGGAAAGGACATCCAGTTCCAACCCCCTGCCATGGGCAGGGACACCTCCCCGGTTGCTCAGTGCCTCATCCAGCCTGGTCTTAAATACCTCCAGGGATTGAGGGGTCATCCACAGCCTCTCTGGGCAACCTCTTCCAGTGTTCACCACCCTCACAGGAAGGAACTTCTTTCTTATTTCCAGCTTGAATCTCCCCTCTTCCAATTTACATCCATTACTCTTAGTCCTGCCATCACATATCCTATTAAAAACTCCTACCCCAGCCTTTCTGTAGCCTCCTTCTGGTATTGATTCAGTCAAAGCCAAGGGCAAAAACTCTCTTGAGTTTCAAGGGATAGGAATTGATTGGGAGAGATGAAGGCCAGTGGGATGGAGGACAGGAGGAGTTTGACTTGGATTCAAGCACCAGGGGAAACTCCCATTTTTCAAGAGAGTTCAGTGCAGAGATGTTGAGCTCTCTGGGCACTGTCAGCACAGACCCTGCTGAGTGCTAAGCTCTCCTAAAGACCTGGCTTAACATGAGCTGAACCTCAGGGAATCAGCCATTGGGGCAAGGTCTGAGTTTAAAAACAAACCTCAGGTCTCTCTGCACTGTGGGCATGGTCGATCAGGATACTCACAGAGTCAGAGCCAGACACTGAGGGCTCTTGTTCAGTGCTTTCACCTACACAAAAGAGCCCCTGAATGAATCATGATGCACAGTTAGGAGTTCTACAGCCTGACATACAGCCAGGGGAGGATCAAACAGATCCAGACAGAGGGTTCACACCACCGTAGGGCTCCTCAGCTCAGACAGGGATGGGCAGGATTGCGAATCACTGAGCATATGAAGAAACATGTGCACTCATCCCAGAGCAAATTCTTTCTACTTGCTTGATAAAATGCACGAGAGGATGAAACACCTGGAGTGGGAGCTGCCCCAAGTGGATCTCAGGAGCAACCTGAGACAAGGTGGAGGGAAAAGATGCACATGGTTAGAAAAGCAACTGTCATTTATCATCTTTACTCCCAGTAATGATGCTGCAAGCCTCCACTCTGTCTTCAGCAGAGAGCACATAGCCAACTTTTGCCTGAGTTAATAGCAGGGTTTGAACATGCAATCTTCTGCATTACACCTCTGCTACCTAATGTACCAGATGAGCTTCATTAGCTCATCACTGTGGCCTCCTGCCTCCCTTTTCCCCAACAGCTGCCAGAGAGAGAAACATGACAAACTCCCCAGCCGTGATTGACCTTGACTGGGTGAGCAGAGAACACTTCACCTCCTTGGGGTTCAGCTGTCTGAGCAACTCAGAAATCAGAACACATCCCAGACCCTCAGGAAATTTTTCTTCTAACAAAGTTGTTCCTGATGGCTTTTTTTTCTCTGCTCCAGGCTCTTTGAAGGAGCCAGGGCACCCCATCACCCTTTGTTAAGAGGGGGTTATAAAGCCTCATCTTCAAGCAGGAGAAACCTGAGCATCAGGATCTCTGCAGAGGGCCCTGCAGCTGCTCTCAGCATCTGGTGATGCAGTGAAGCTCTGTTATGTGTGCTTCTAAGGTAAGGTTGTCTCAGAGCCAGCAGTGGTTAGAAAATACATTAATAATCAAAGATTTTCTAAGTGTTTTGTTCTATCTCTTAGTGTAGGAGCTGCAGTAGGCTTAGTTATGCCCTGAGAAAAGCAATTCCAAACTGCTGGAAGGGTGTTTTCCTCAGAGCTATATTAAATGACGAAACACACACCTTTCTGAGAAAAAAGGGTTTTTTTTATGAGTTCTCTTTTCCACCAGTAAAGCCCAAATGGGACAAGGACCAAGGGACATTCAAATTTGTCAGAAGCTGTACAGCTTTGTGTTCTTTCAATAGTTTTTTTTTGTTTCCTCTTAATTTGGGAAATAGTTGTTAATCACTGCCTAATTTTAATTTTAAATGGGCCATGTTGGTAGTACTCAATTCCATAGGAAAGCAAAAAACCAACACAGCAATTGAACTTTGTGCAACAATCGAAACCATGGCAATAAACACAAACACAGGAGTGTTTATGAGATCAGAGCCTAAAAAAAAAAAAAAAGCCCTAACGAGCAATAAATAAATTAGAACTCCAATTATCTGGCTGAACTCACATCTGGTGGAGGAAAAAACCCAATGGTTCATGGGGCTTTTTTTTTCTGCTGGTCAGCTTTATTCATGGGGCACGGTGTACAACCCTTGGGGTGCCCAAGTTAATCACTGCTGGTGTTGATGATCCTCTGAGTCCTCCTGATGAATATTCCCTCTGTGGAGAGGTGCTGGGGTCACAGAAACTGCATCATCACTCAATCTGTGCTCATCTTGGTTGGAAGGGACCTCTCAGATCATCAAGTCCTACCATCAACTCAACTCTGACAAGAATCATCCTTAAACCATATCTCCCAAGCCTCTATATCTGTCCATCTCTTAAATACCTCCAGGGATGCTGCCTCCACCACTTCACTGTACAGCCTGTTCCAATGCCTGCTAACACTTACAGTGTACAAATCTTTTCCTAATATCCAGCTTAAACCTCCAGCAGGTGATCCTCAAATGAGGACCATTGTCTGCTGAGCCTAGAGGTAATGCCCAGCCAGGGAGTGAGTCAGAAAAGCCACTGAGGACTCACTGCATCTGCTAAAAGGCAAGACTCAGCTCTGTTTACAGCAATGTTTTTGTCTCAGTCCAGGAGAATAATGTTTGTTTATGTCTCTTCTGATATGAAAAGTTACATCCTTTGTGAATTCACCCTGCTGTGTTAGTAAACAAGGAAACTTGCAAAGTATATTTGTAAGGTGCATGAAAAAAAGCGATGTTGTGGCTAGCTGGTTTATCCTGGGGTATTTTTTCACCATATGCTACCAACTGAATCATAGAATGGTTTGGGTTGGAAGGGAACTTAGAGATCATCTAGTTCCAACCCCCCTGCCATGAGCAGGGACACCTCCCACCACACCAGGTTGCTCAGTGCCTCATCCAGCCTGGCCTTAAACACCTCCAGGGATTGAGGGGGCATCCACAACCTCTCTGGGCAACCTCTTCCAGTGTCTCATCACCCTCACAGCAAAGAACTTCTTTCTTATCTCCAGTCTAAACTTAATTTATCCTTCACCCTCTCCCCAGCTTGTAGAATGTTTCATGAAAATTTCTCAGGGAAGCAAATTGGAGAATCCAGTACATATATTAGTAGAAATCATCTTCCTGTTAGTTGAGAGATTTACTTCAACAACACAAGACCAATAGAACAAGATTCAAACAAGTCTCTCCAAGCACAGGCACAGCTTTGGAAAGGGTTCTATTTAGTGAAAGCCCTGTAATAAATTAGAGAAACTGCAGACACATGGAACAACACAAAGCCTCCAGTTTGTAGCACTGTGTGGTTTGTATAACATTTACTTTAAGTGGCAGGATCCCAAAATCCTTGAGCACACTTGAAAATAACCACGTAGATGTTTGAAAACACAGGCTGATGCTAACCACCCATGAGGAAGAAATGGAAGTTACACAAGGTTTGTTAAAATGAAGGGAGCATAAGGGACTCAGACCCTGCTATAAGTCACTCATTGGAGGTATCAATAATCATTTGTAATATAATAATATACAATAATATTTGTAAGGTGCATGAAAAAAAGCGATGTTGTGGCTAGCTGGTTTATCCTGGGGTATTTTTTCACCATATGCTACCAACTGAATCATTGAATGGTGTGGGTTGGAAGGGACTTCAAAGATCATCTAGTTCCAACCCCTCTGCCATGAGTAGGGACATACAGGTGGAAAAAAAAACATTGAAAATGTTTCATTAGTTCTGCTGCTCAGGCTTCTGTGTTTTCTATGTAGGTCAAAGCTCTTCATAATCTGGAAGCTGGTTCCTAAATGTTTCTTTAAGGCTGGATCTGAAGGGGGGGAGCACTCTCTAACTGAGACCCTGCGCTCTTCAGGGGTATCTTGGCCCCAAAAGTCTCTCCTCAAACGCGTGACCTGATTTCCAGGGGGTTTGCAAACCCATATGTTTTGATGGGTTCTCAGTACTTTTGGTGCCTCTCAGTTTCTAAATACAGACTTGAGAAGCCTAATTTTAACCATGCACTTTTGGGAAGCCTTGGCAATAGTTTAAAGAGACTGCCTAGAGCAGCACTTCTTGCTGCAGCAGATTGCTCCCCATGATTTATACATTCCTGGTGCTTGCCCTCTCTGATGCCTTTTCTGTGTCGTCCAGCTGTTGCATTTATGCAGCACTCTTTATCTTGACCTTAGCCCTTGGATTTCTCAGCTATTCCACTCTCTTAACATCTGGGTCTAAAAGGTCACTAATTTACCTCCTGTTTCCCTGCTGTGGGTGCTGTGGGGTTGAGTGGGTAGGTCTGGAAAAACAACACTCTGTTGGTGGGCTGCCTTTGAGAAAATCTTCCTCCTCTTGGCATTGTTGAGTTACCTTCTCCCACCACAACAGCTCCAAGTCATCAAGCATCTGCCCTGGAGAGCATTGGAGTGTTCTTGTTGCATCCTTATGTGCTAAAGCAGCACACCAGGTACTCAGTGTGCTGGTATGAAATTGCTTCTGCAGCTTGCCTGGAGAAGAAGGAAAGGAGATGTACTTGGACTAACACCCTTTTAATGCACCTCCAAAGACCATAATAAACATCTCTTGGACTGTGAAAGGGGAAAAAAAAAAATATATATATCTGGAGGTAAATGATTGCATACCTAATAAAAATTCTATCTCAATCGTTTAACATTTAGTGAAATGTTAGGTGATGGGAAACCAGACCTGGCTTCACATCAAGCCCAGGTCAGTAATGTCACTTGGGGAAATTATGAGAACTTCCATTAACTTTGTATTGGCAGCTCTCCCAATCTATTTCACATCTATACATTTTTAGCACCCCGTGAGCAATACAAAGTGTCGTTTCTCACATCCAAGAGCCAAAGCATGTTGCAGAGCTTCTCCGTAAACAGGAGCCTCCCTGCATACAGGAGGCTGCTTCAGAAATCAACAGGTCACATCTCTTACTGATTTTAATAGAGAGCTGTTTGTGTCAGATTACTTCTTTATAGGAAATAGCTTCTCAATACCTGAAGAGGGCTACAGAAAGGCTGGGGTAGGACTTTTGAATAGGGTCCAGGATGGCAGGACTAGGAGTAATGGAGGCAAATTGGAAGAGGGAAGATTTAGGCTGGGGAGAAGAAAGAAGTTCTTTTCCTGTGAACTGGAAGAGGCTTCCCAGAGAGATTGTGGATGCCCCCTCAATCTCTGGAGGTGTTTAAGGCCAGGCTGGACAAGGCACTGAACAACCTGGTGTAGTGGGAGATGTCCCTGCCCATGGCAGGGGGGTTGGAACTACATGATCTTGAAGGTCCCTTCCAACCCAAACCATTCTATGATTCTATGAAGTGATGACTGCTTTGGACTTGCTGTCAAAGCCAGCACAGCAGGACAGAGCTTTAAAGCATGGGAAAGTATCATGGGGATATTAAATCACATTTTAGACACCTAGAACCAAACTCAGACTCAGTTTTGAAGTTGCTGAGACTCCATTTCACCCCACTCTCCCTGAACTGGGAGCTTCAGACAAAACCAAGCCAGTTAAAGTGATTTGGAAGGGAGTCAATTGCAGAACTCCTGAGTGATTGTCTCAGATAGTTTTCCTCCTTTTCCCCATAAAAAGCTCCTTTTCCTCCAGCATGTTCCCCTTTCCAAACTCACAGACAGTTGACTTGTTTTGGAACTCAAACCAGCTTGTCTGAGACGGACTTTCCATTAGAGCCTGAGAACTGGAGTCGACTTGAAAGTGGCTGGTAGTATTTTCAGAAAAGAGGTATTTGGCAAGTCTTTAATGTCATGCTTGCCTGGAACTGCTCTCCTCTTTAATTAACTCAGCAAAAATCCTCTGGTTGCTTCATTTTATTTGCTTAAACCACTACAGAAAAATAAATGCATACAAAACTGATCTATAAATCCATAGCAATGTGCTGTTGTTTGCTGCCACGCACCCCAGTGCCAAGTTCCCTGTGCATAATTCAAGCCCCTGGCAACAAAGGCATTTGCAAAAGTCCCCTGTTTTGACACAAACATAAAGGTGGAGCATCCTCTCAGTGAAAGAGACCGCAGTTTTTCAGCTTGTTTTCTCCAGAAAGCCTTGAGGTGAGTGTTAATAACTCAAGTTCAAAGCAGCATCCAGGATTTCTCAGGCTCCACGCAGACAGAGCCTCCTGGGATGGATACACAACAGAGCCTGACCCACCACTGCTCTGCTGGGAATACAAGTCCCTACAGCCCGAGGTGGGAAGCTGCAGATGAGCTTTTAACTCTAGAGGCTCCAGTGCTCCAGCCAAGATGATTCCAGCTGTACAAAATATAATGGCAGTGACTGTTTCACTACAGGTTTTCATCCCAAAATTTCAATAAAGAAAGAATTCTGGGGGTCCTGGAGAGCAGTAAGGGGACCATGAGCCAGCAATGTGTCCCTGTGGCCAAGATAGCATCCTGGTGTATTAGAAGGGGCATGGTCAGTGCTGAGAGAGGTTCTCCTCCCCCTCTAATCTGCCCTGGTGAGACCAAATCTGGAAAATTGTGTCCAGTTCTGGGGTCCACAGTTCAAGAAGGAAAGGGAACTACTGGAGAGAGTCCAGGCTGCCCAGAGAGGGTGTGGGGTCCCCTTCTTTGGAGACATTCAAACTCCACCTGGACATCTTCCTGTGTGACCTGGTCTGGGTGTTCCTGCTTGTGCAGGAGGACTGGATTTGATGATCTCTTGAGGTCCCTTCCAATCCCTGATATTCTGTGATCCATAGCTACATCAATCAGATTTAAAGGCAGCCAAGTGCTCATGTTGATTGATGCTAAAGAAAGGGCTAGAAAATCCCTCACCATGGAGCAAAGAGGGGACAGCAGTGACACCTCCCAGCCCTGCCACTTCATCCTGGGGGCCCATAACACACACAGAGAGAAATATTTCCTTACCTCTCTAAACTGATGCTCTGGCATTTAGCTTTAAGTATTTTCTATTTCCCTCAGTATCTGACCTTTCCCTATCCCACAGGGCTATTGCTCTGCTCCACCAGCAAAAAAGCAACAAGCAGCCATTATCAGCCTCATCTTGCCAGGCTCAGCCATTAGCATTAACATCTTCTCCCCTGGCCTGGTCCAGCTTCCCTGCCTCTTCCCCAGCAATGAAATGAGAGAGTGTGGCAAAATAAGCACTGATCATAGAATCACAGAATGTGAAGCAGTTCCCTGTTCTTCTTCAACTGAGGGCCCCAGAACTGGACACAATATTCCAGATGTGGAGGGCAGAGCAGAGGGGGAGAAGAACCTTTCTTGACCTACTGACCATGCCCCTTCTAACACATCCCAGGATGCCATTGGCCTTCATGGCCACTAGAACACATTGCTGGCTCATGGTCATCCTTCTGTCAGCCAGGACCCCAGGTCCCTTTCCCCTATTCTGCTCCCTAACAGCTCAGTCCCCAACTTATACTGATACATGGGGGTGTTCTTGCCCAGCTGTAAGACCCTACACCTGCCCTTGTTACATGTCATTGTATTTCTCCCTGCCCAACTCTCCAGCCTGTCCAGGTCTCACTGGAGGCAGCACAGTCTTCTGGTGTGTTGATCACTACTCACAGTTTGTGCCATCAGCAAACTTGCTGACAGTGCACTCTAGTCCCTCATCCACAGCCAGGCAGTGATAAAAGGCCAGTGCTTTCCAGTTGCTGGTGTGACACTGCACTTCTCCCCACCAGGATGGGTAACCATAACATGTTTTGTGTTGGAAGGGACCTTCAAGATCACCTAGTTCCAACCCCCTTCCACGGGCAGGGACACCTCCCACTACACCAGGTTGCTCAATGCCTTTTCCAGCCTGGCCTTAAACACCTCCAGGGACTGCATCCACAACATCTCTGGGCAACTTGTTCCAGTGTCTCACCACCCTCACCATAGGAAGAGGCAGGATGAAAGGAGGAGGCCCCAGTGTTATAGGTAATTTCATTGTAATTTCCCCCAGGCACTGATGTGAGGACAGTGGGTGAGATGCTCTAGTGGTTGGCACATTAGCACTGCCACAGGCTTTCATTTTGCCAGAGGTTTCTAATGCTGGCCATGTATCCAGTGGTGCATGCAGAGGATGGATGCTGCTGCTGTTCCAGTGGCAAGGGGGGGATGCCAGGGCCAGTGCTGGGAACTGGGAATGACTGGGAATGATGGCAGCACAGTGATGGAGTGGGCTCAGTGGTGCATGAAGAGTTCACTTGAAAACAGAGGGAAAAAGGACAGGGGGAGGAAAAAGGAAGACAAAAGATGTTAAGCTGAAGGTAGCAGATAAGAGGGGTGATAGGAGAGGGAAGGAAGTTGAATCTAAGTATAGAAAGGCATGCACTGGGAATGTAAATGAGGGGCTGGAATGGGTGGAAAACCAACTGAGGCTTTATCTGGAGATGGAGAAAGGGGAGATGAAAACAAAAGTTCAAAGGCAAATGTCTGCTGTAGGAAAAAAAGGTAGATGGAGGGAGAGAAGGCTGTGCTCTGACCAACCAAACTCGCCCACAGCAATAGGAATTTCCTCTGCTGTCTTGGATAAGAAAAGGAGAGGAGCAAAGATGGGGGGGTTTGTAGCTGACAATGAAGAATGGGTGTGAGAGCAGTGGTGGAAAACAGGCGGGGATGGCACTGTTGGAAAGCAAAGGCAATTTTGTCTTGTAACGTTGTGCTTGCTCAAGCTTGACAGAGAAAGAAGAGGAAAAATACATTTCTGTTATAAGAATTCATACCTACGTAAATCACACAGCAAAACTTCACAGAGCAGGGTGCAGTTTGCCCAGGATGGGCTGCCAGCTCTCCTGCAAGCTTCTTGCCAAGCTTGGACTAATTGTTTCTGTCTCTTCATAACCTGGGGGTGATGCTACTTTACCTTCACTCCCAGCCTTTGCCTCTCTTATCTTTGGTGATGGTCATGGTATTGCTGATGTGCAAATAACTCCTCTGTGTTGGCAGTGCCAAGAAAGCAGGTTAAGATCAGGGGTGCTGGTGGTGCTTTATGCAACTCTGGCCCTGGTCCAGCAAAGTTAAAATGGCTTTTGTTCTTTTAAATGCAATTTTACCCCTATGCAATGTGTCACTGATATGAAGCTTTCTTGGGAGATGATGTAATGAACACACATGGGAGCTAATGAAGGTCACGATGAGAGAGCAGGAAGAATAATGCCTACCACTGGGAAACTTCTCAACAGGAGCCCTCAAACTTGAGCACTTTCCAGTCTAAATAAGATGTATACTGCCCTGACCTTGTCTTCTCCAACGTAAACGCAGAGCAGGATGTACTTACAATTAAGATAAATAAGGCCTAACCCAAGTAAAACACTGGTCTGAGGAAACAAATCTCCTCCGAGGAAGAGGGTGAGTGGAAGCAGAAACTGATCCTTCTCTACTGGAAAATCCTCAAATGCTATAGGGATGAGTGCAATGTAAGATCTGGTGTGAATCCAACTTAAGGTGAGTGATGCTACTGCAGACTCTGGTGAGTTTTTCTAAGTAAGTTGTGGAAGAAACAGCATTCATTATATCCCCCGGAACTTTATTTTTAAGACTACTGTGTGTGCTTTCTTCCCTCTTGATGTAATTTCCTAATAAACTAGGTTGGAAGGGACCTTTCAGATCATCAAGTCCAACCATCAGCCCAACTCTGACAAGCCTCATGCCTGAACAGGGACTTGAACCCTTGTCACTCAAATCAGGAGTCTGATGCTCTCCCAACTGAGATTCACACCCAGGTCAATAGATACAGTAGATAAGGACAGTTAATCTTTGGGAGCTGGATGTAAAACCTCAACATCTTGCAAAATAATATCAGAAATCTGCCTCAGTTGACACAAAGAGGAGGAGCAAAGGAGGTTACTTCTCCTGTCCTAGTATCCAAGGAGCTCAAGCCCTTTTGTACATGATGGCAGCAGGAGAACAATCAGGCAAAGAGAATCATAGAATGGTTTGGGTTGGAAGGGATGTTAAAGATCATCTACTCTCAAAACCCCTGCCATGGGCAGGGACACCTCCCACCACACCAGGTTGCTCAATTCCTCATCCTGGCCTTAAACATCTCCAGGGAGGGGGCATCCACAGCCTCTCTGGGCAACTTGTGTTTCACCACTCTCACCTTAAAGAATTTATTTCTTATCTCCAGCCTGAATCTACGGTCTTACAATTTACATCCATTATTCCTAGTTCTGCAATCTTATGTCCTATTAAAAAGTCCTACCCCAGGCTTTCTGTAGCCCCCTTCAGGTATTGATAAACCACTATGAGGTCCCCTCCTGAGCCTTCTCTTCATGTTTCTGTTTCCCCTCTCAGTCAATGGAGTAGAAGGTCAATGTTCTTCTCTGAGCTGTTCCATGTAGCATGGCCCCAGGGTCAGGGCAACCAACACAAGGCTGGAGGGAACCACTGTGGCTCAACCTCATGTCTTCCACACAACATCCTAGTGAGGAAGCTGAGAGGCAGGTAGGAACCAGGGTGAGGGATAGGTATTACAAATAACAGCTTGTAAAGAGGTGGAGGAGCCCTGTAAAAATGTAAATATGCCATTTGCACAATGGGGCAGCCAGGATTAAACACACAGAGAAGGATAAGGATTACATGCAGCAGATTGAGAAAATGCTGCAGACAGATATAAAATCTGAGATAAGCAAAAGCAAAAGAAGTTGGAATCCTCAAAAGCAGGAAAAGGAGAGGAGCTGTGGTGTACCTTGCTAATCCAGGGTGTCTCTGACCTAGCTAGGAAGTGTGCAAATGAATTTTAAAAGGAGCTTGAAATCAAAGGGAAGTTTCAGCTGAGCATTAAACAACCCCTTCAGTGGTGACCTTGAGCGCCCAAACCACCACTACCTCACAGCCAAACTCACAACTCCTGAATGCTTCCTTCAGATCTCATCCATAATTAAGTTTGCCTTTGATGAAAGGGTCATTCTCCACCAGGATGTTAGTCAGCTGTCAAAATCAGCAGGGTGATGGCCTCTGACAGACTTCTTGCTGCCTCCTGCCCTGGGGCAAGTGTGGCAGCAGTAGTTGCTGGCTGCCTCTGCTCAGCTTTTCCCAGGAGCTGTGCCATCTTGACTGGTGGGTCTCCGCAACAAGCTTATTCTGCTCAGCAGCGACCAACTTCAGAAGCACTGAATCATCAAGTGATGATCAGTCTCATCAAGTCATTCCATCCTGCCTACCTGGCTCCTAGAACTCCCAGGGATTTGCTTCCCTCTGGCTCATTCATCCATAGAGAAGATGATTGTGGTCAAGCCAAGTTGAGAGTCATGTGCTACACAAAGCCATATGGAATTAGCCCTCTTAAGACCTGTTTGGGTTAATTCCTAAAGGCAGGAATTGGATTGTACTTGCTGCTGTGCAAATGTAAAACATAACGAGCAATTGCTGCCCCGGAACACAGGTGTCTGATGAGAAAGAAAAAGAGTGAGAGTGCAGGCAAGGGAGAGCAGAGAGGGATGGGGCTGTGATGTGACAAGTACTCTTACACTGCACAGGGAGTCCCTGCAAGCTTCTGCAGTGGCAAGAGTCAGATGATGCATCATTGATGTGATGTAAAATATGGTTCTATTTTCCCTTTTGCTGCAACCAGACTTTACCAAATGACTCTCAGCTTAGTGAAATGTGAGAGCAAGAAAAGATGGCGCTGGGTACAAGTGTTGGGAGAGATTTGTTTGCTCATGCATTGTGCCAAAATGAAAAGGAGCCTTTCTCTTAAATGTGTCCCTGGTTGGTTTGTTCCCTAACATCCAGAACTTGGACTGAGCAAAAATAAACCTGCTGTTTGACAGCTCTTTAAAGCACGTTTGGAGGAGAAGATGGGTGAGGGAACCTCTTGCTTTTCCTTTTTTCAGGCCTTAAAAACATGAGCTACAGATCAGTTCTGCCCTCACTAGAAGTGCTATGACATCCTCACAGAGGAGTGCACCCATTGAGTGAAACCTTCCAGGTGGGATGTGGGGACCACTTGTCCTCACTCCATGTTGTCCCTGCAGTGACATTCCAGCAGGTCAGTGATTCACCTGGGAGATAACAGCTCCCAGCATCTGGAGTTTCTGGCTGCAGATTTTTTCCCCTGGGCCCCAGTAATTTAATTCAGCCAAACCACCCACATTTTAATACTTCAAGAGGTTGTCTCAGGAAATGCACTTACTCAGCTCTCCCAAGGTATCTGAAGGGAGATGCTGGGTGAAAGTTTCATTCAGGAAAATGTGAGACCAGCCACAGGAGGGAAATTAAGTGTTAACAAAAAACACCACCACAAAACTTTACAGACTCAGGCTGTAAATCTCTTTCTATCACAGTTACTCAAGTCTCTTTTTTTTTATGTAGTGTCACATCTGACTTGCTCTCCAGCTGCCGCAGAATGTTTCAGACACAGCAGGAACTGAACTTATAATAAAACAGTAATAATAATAAAAGAAAATGAAAAAAAAAATTAAGAAAACCCAAAAAACAAACAGAACTTCATCAGCCTCCAGTGAGAAGCAGAGCATGAGAGGGAGGGAAAGGGAGATTAGGGTGGAGAAAGGGGACAAGAGGAGAAAAAAACATCCCTGTACAACTCGAGTACACTTTATTAATCATTTCCTTTTTAACTTTAATCCTTTTCTTTTGTTTTAGGGTCTCCAGGCAGAACGACCAGGTAAGGAATGTGGAGAGCTTGAGCTTTCAGGTCTGTAAATTTGATAGATCAGGTGCTCCTGAATTTTATGTGATTTTACTACTTGGGATTATTCTAAGTCCATCATCTCACCTGATTCTGAAAATACTGCATTCTGTCATAGTTTAATTAATCTTGTGCTCTCAGGGCTGTAATTTTGACTGTCTAAACCATACAGTACTGTGCTTGCAAATTATTTCCAGGGTTGTTATATTACCACTGTCTCTTGATTTTTACATCATTGTTATTATTATATAGAAAAAGTTCTATCTTGGCTTTGCCTAAATTTTGGTTGCTCCAAGGCTGGTAATTTTCTCTGCAATATCTTTGATTTACCTCCATTGCAATAGCTTTCCTAAGCTCTGGAAAGGTCAGGTTGGCTCCTGAGGATCACCCAGCTCTTTAGAGGAACAAAATTCCTCTTCTGAAATGCTGTAGAAGTACTGGGAGATGCTGAGGCAATGGCAGACATCCCTGTGTCTTCCACATAGTGACAAAACAAGGCGTTTCTATGATATTTTTATCTTGTGAGGTTTCTTTTTGCTGCAAGATAAAACTGGGCAAAAGAGTCTTTCCTACCAAGAAGAAAAACTTAATTCAGCCCACAGATTTCTTCTACTCACAGATTTTTTTGTTGTACAACATTAGTTAAGCTAAACAAGACCTGGATGTGGGAGAATCAGTCCTGGAAAGCAAAGTCTGAAAGATCTTCCTGGCAAAATACAACAACTGACAGGCTGTGAGGGTTTGAATAATGAAAATGAAAAAAAAAAGTAATAATTCGTGCTGTTTCACCCTCTCTCTCTTTGTAATACAGATCTTCAGCATCTTCTGCTGCTTCTCACTGAGATGCTCGAGGTGCTTAAAAAAAGCCATTAACTCTCATTTGTATGGCAAATACAGCACATCCTCCCCAAACTTTCAACTTACTCTGTGAATACAGAATTAATTTTCTGAGACGCAGCTGAGGTAAATTAATTTCATATCATTTTCAAAAATCAGTCTTTATAGAAAAAAAAAATGGATTTGCAGTAATTACAGAGAGAGAGATTTCATCCCCTCAAAACCGTTAAGTCCAAACTTCCTAAAATCAAGGTGACAGCCAGCAAAATGACAGGGTTGATTTGTGAAAACTATGTGGAACAATTCCGCTTGAAAGGATGTGATTTGTTCACTGTGTTCTTTTAAAACTATTTTTCAAGACCCTGAAGGCTAATGTCTTTTTTTATTATTACTTAAAAACAGAGATTACTGAAGAGACACTTGTCTTCAGTCACTGGCACTCTAGAATTACTGTTGGAAAACTAAGATTTGGAGTTGGAGTAAATGAAATCCTACTGTACAAAGCCAAGATCTCACTGAAACTCAGTGCTGCTTCTTCAGTCAAAAATATCAGAATGACTAAATTCAGCCCTTAAACAAGAAAAACAATGATTATGAAATTATAACAGTAGCTTCTCAGAACCTAAAAGGGGCTACAGAAAGGCTGGGGGAGGACTTTTGAATAGGGTCCAGGATGGCAGGACTAGGAGGAATGGATGCAAATTGGAAGAGGGGAGATTTAGGCTGCAGATAAGAAAGTTCTTTCCTGTGAGGGTGATGAGACACTGGAAGAGGCTGCCCAGAGAGGTTGTGGATGCCCCCTCAATCCCTGGAGGTGTTTAAGGCCGGGCTGGATGAGGCACTGAGCAACCTGATCTAGTGGGAGTTGTCCTTTCCCACGGCAGGGGGGTTGGAACTGGATAATATTTAAGGTTCTTTCCAACCCAAACCATTCTATGATTCTATAAGCATGGAGACAAATGCACATATTAAATACCAACATGGGAAGAAAAGAAGAGAAACCACTGAAATCGAAGTGTGTGAAATGTGAAAAGCAGAAAGGTGAAATTGCAAAATCAATACAAAGGGAAATGAGACGAGAATTGAGGATAAAGCAAAAGCAAATAGAAAACAACAAGGAAAAAAAAAAATCCCCTCCAACAGTCAACAAATTGGGATCTTGACAAGATAACACTGTCAGGTTGGTGAGTCATGTCCTGATTTTACAGTTGGCTGAAATAATAAAGCCCTGTTAAGTTAAGATGTTCAGAAAAGGTATTTATTACTTGAATTGTGTCTGGCATTTCTAGGCTCTGGTTTGGTGAGACATTTGCAGACAAGTTCAGTGTGTGTAGTACAGGTTTACAGGAAAGCTCTGGGGCTGACACAGGACTATGGCTTCACTGCAGGGCTGGGAAAAGAATCTTAAAAAGCTGGTCCTCAACCCAACAGCATACTTTTCTAAGGTGTCTTTACTGTTTGATGGTTGATATTTCTTTAGTACTATGTTATTTTTACTTTTATTTGGTTTGGAACAGCCTACAATGGCAATCTCACATGCAAGAACCTCTGATTGCACATTGTCCAGAGATTATGCCCATGTCAAGGGGTTTTGTGATTCCCTGGTGCTGTATCTGAAACTTGTTGTTTTGCATTTTCCTTCCCTTGTCCCTTCAATAATTCATGGTAATTGTTCTTTAACTAAGAGTTTTATTTTTTATTCTGAGAAATTACAAATAAAATTCAGTCCAGGGAAAAAAACTTAGAAAAAAAATACAAATAACATGGTATTTTAAAGCTGCATTGGAAAGTGGAAGAACTGTAATTATAGTACAGGGTATGAGGGAGAAAATGCCAAATCAAGAGATTGAATTTTAAATGGCAAGGATGGTCTGACAGGGAAAGAAGATGAAAAGAAGGTGCCTCAGATCAGCAAAATCATAAAACAGCCTCCACCTCTCCAAAATCTTCCTCCAATGGAACCTGATGCTGCTATTTTTATCTAATTATTTGGTGGTTTGCCTCATTTGCCAGAAGGTTACTCCTGAAAATTTCATGGCCTGGAAAGGGACAGGGAGAATCACAGGAAATAATGACTAAATGAGTATGCAGAAGAAAATGACTGAAGCAAAAAGCTGCAGTGATTATAGAATCATAGAAGATTTTGGGGTGGAAGGAACCTTAAAGATCATCTAGTTCCACCCCCCTTGCCATGGGCAGGGACACCTCCCACTACACCAGTTTGCTCAATGCCTCATCCAGCCTGGCCTTAAACACCTCCAGAGATTGAGGGGGCATCCACAGCCTCTCTGGGCAGCTTGTGCCAGTGTTCTGTCACCCTCAATGATGAAAGGCAAAGGGAATCTTACAGCTGAACTTGGGAGCAGACCCAGGTTTTCACTAAGGATGAGCAAAACATGGGAGAGGTTATTCCCTGGGAAGCCCTGAGTGCTGTCAGCATGAGGATCTGTCCCAGAACTGGTAAGTGGCCATCAGGACTGGATTGAAAGTTTATTAAAATGGTAGGGATTTCCTCTCTGACTTGGATGTGTTGGTCTTCAGAGCACCAGAAGAACTGGAAAGGAGAAATGGAGAACAAAGGACAGGATATTATAGTGCAAGTTCTCCACTGAAATGCAGTGAGTCTGAACTCAGCCTTTTCTCATGAATGAATAATGAAGTGGCCGTGTTTTATTAGCTTGACTGTAAATTGTCTACCAGTTGAACAAACCTTTTGAGCCTTTTAACAATTCTGCAATTTGCTGCAGCAATGATTTCTTTTCCCCTTTTTGTTCTTTTCAAGATACAGCACCTAATCTGATCTTGGTGGTTCAGCCACTGTCTCAGTTAATGTGTACGAGGAATAATTCCATTCTGTGAGATGAATACAAGGTGGATATTTAGCCCACACAACTTTGCTACATGAAGAACTCATGAGGCAGGCACATGCATTAATTGCTAAGCTGTTGATTTATTAGGGTTTTCTTTTCTTTCCTTAGCTTTGTTTATTCACTACCCATTTCTGTGGTCAGGTTTGACAGTCTGGGACCTCGGAGGCAGGAGGAGCTCATTAGTTCACAAAGAGACTTCATGCACATGGTCAGTCTTGTGATGGTAAACCACCCTTGGACTGGCAGCTTAACCCAAAATCCATCCTTCTGTCACCACCCCAACAGCTTCTTCTGAAGAGAGCAGCACAATCACTAATCACAGAATATCAGGGATTGGAAGGGACCTCAAAAGATCATCCAGCCCCATATCCCCCACAGAGCAGGAACACCCAGATCAGGTCACACTTGAAGGCATGCAGGTGGGGCTTGAATGTCTCAAAAGGAGACCCCACACACTCTCTGGGCAGCCTGTGCCTCTCTTCTCGCACCCTCACCCTGACTAAGTTTATTCTTCTATGTCTGTGGAACCTCCTGTGTTCCAGCTTGCACTCATTGCCCCTATTCCTGTTATTGAATGTCACTGAGAAGAGCCTGGTTCCATCCTCCTGACACTCACTCTTTCCATATTTATAGACATGAATGAGGTCACCCCTCAGTCTCCTATTCTCTAAGCTAAAGAGACTCAGCAGCCTCAGCCTTTCCTCACAAAAGAGATGCTCCAATCCCCAAATCATCTCCATGTCTCTGTGAAGGTGCCTCAAGACTGATCAGACCTTTAGGAGGTGGCATCACCAAGGAGGTGTTCCCTTTGGTTTATTTGTTGGGTACATCCTCACTGAGAAGGACAAGACCCAGCCTTCCTTCACTGACATCCACCCCCCTACCCCGCACCTACAGATCCCTTCCTGCACAGCTGTGTCCCACACAGATGTTACCCACCCCTGCTGTCACTTGGGCTGTTGCCTCCCTAAGAGCTGAGTGTTTGAATTACCCCCAGATCCTTCAGGTTTCTGTGGGTCCCCTGCTCCAGCCTTTCAAGTTCTCTATGAGCAGCAGCCCATGAACCCCTTACTTATTTCTATGGGAAGAGTGAACTTGCCAGAAGATGCCTGTCCTGTCTGACATTGTGCATCAGCAGACCCAGATACACCAGAATCACCTCCAACAACCCCACCACCACCAAGGAAGAAGCCTAGAAACAAACAGTTCTGGAAATAAATGGATACAGACCCTAAACTCTGGGGAGGAAGCTACAAACACAGACCCCAGGTGCTGGAGAAAGCCACTTGTATGTTTATTATTTAGAATATAGGGACTTTATCTGAGCAGTCCCAGCATCTCACTGAGAACTTTGACTGCACTATGACCATAATGCTCATTGCTGGCAGAAATTAATTCCAAAATAATGATGTTTTTAATAAAACTCCAGTGCTGACACAAATCACTTGCCTGCAATTGCATTTGATTTCCGGCCCTGATGTTCTCCCGGATCTTTGGGGCAGAGCAGAATTTACAACAACCTGCACAAAGTAGTTAGAATTGTTATTTAAAGCCAAGCAGTGTTAGAGTTTTATTGTTAATATCAGGGGAGAATGTTACTTGCAGGGCTGTGCTTTGATTTTTTTTTTTTCATCTCCTGAAGCAACATGCTCACAAAAGAATCCACAGCCCTCTCAAATTACATCTTACAGTGATGACTTATTCCACAATCCATTTGGAGCACAGCAAAAATGTATTTAATATTGCTGCTGTTGTTTCTATCTCCTCCTGTATAAAGTTAGTGTTCAGTTTTATGTGTCATCCACAGCAAGTATAAATTTGCATAGGGGAATGGAAGGGACCAGTGCCATAATGATTTATACTGCTTGTGTTTGCCTCATTATTATTTTTATTTTTTCTTCCAAGAAGCGTGGTGTATTTTCAAATTCAGGGAAGATAAAAAGGCATTGCCTTTGCTGAATAAAATATACATGGTGTCTGCTGATGGGACATTTTAGATCGGGGCAGGTAAACAGGTCAGGAAGATAAAGAGCTGAAGTTCTGCAGAAGCTGGGGCTGCTTGTGTGCCATCTGCAAATTATGTCACAGAAGCACAGAATATCAGGGAATGGAAGGGACCTCAAGAGATTATCTAGTCCAGTCCCCCTGGAGGAGAAAGAACACTCAGATCAGGTCACACAGGAAGGCATTCAGATGGGGTTTGAATGTCTCCAGAGAAGGAAACTCCACACCCAATCTAGGCAGCCTGTTCCAGTGTTCTGTCATCCTCAGTTATCTAGGCGCCTTAGAATTCCAGCTATCACTAGTAGGTAGAAGGATTTAACTTCTCATTAAATGAGATTTTTTACATACAAACAAGCAAACTTGCTTTCCCAGAGATGACTAAACTCTCCATCACTCCAGACTAGACTATAGAATAGTAGAATGGTTTGGGTTGGAAGGGACATTCAAGATCATCGAGTTCCAACCCCTCTGCCATGGGCAGGGACACCTCCCACCAGACCAGGTTGCTCAGTGCCTTGTCCAGCCTGGCCTTAAACACCTCCAGAGAGGGGGCAAAGGTCCCTTCCAATCCCTGACATTCTGTGAAACATAAGCTCCAGAGATCAGGAACAAGATACAAAAGGACACAGGTAGCAGGTTAAAAGAATTGGCCAAAAATTAAATAAACACCCAAGAGACAGGTGGCCAGAAGAATTCATTCATTCCTCTCTGGAGGGAATATTCTAAAGATGTGAAGGAGATGGTGCTGCATCACTGCATGAGCAGCAGCCAAACCACATCTTGCAGGACTGTGAGAAAATGTCTCCATGCCTTATCTCACTCATTTGCTTGTGAGCAGGCCCTTGGGTCTGAGTGCAGGGAGAGGTGAAAAATGGTTGGAAATATACAGTACAAGTCACAGAGGGAAGGATTTTACTACCCTTGACATCTACAGAATAAGCCAGACCTGCAGGAGGATGATCAAAATGCTCTGCCTGAATCTCAGGGCACTCATGTTAAGAGGAGCTCTTCCTCTGCACTTTCACAGATCTATGGTCTATGTATTCACTGCCAGAGAGATTACAACACAGGAGAGATAACCCCACCTTATCTATGATCACCTTTCATATGGAATTCCCATGTGTCAGGACCCTCCCCAGCCTGGGACTATCTTCCTCCCAGATCTCTTCACAGGTAAATACACCTGGCAGGGCTTCTCCCAGTGCCTGCCATGGTCTGCTCTGCTCCTGAGCCCTTAAGCTGCTTCCAGGATCCCTTAAGCTACTTCCCAAGCCCAGCACAGGCAGTGGCAAAGGGAGAGAAATTGCTGACTTCTTCCCTCTCTGCTTTCAGGGGCTTTCCATCAATTTTCCTTCTCCCTTTTTTCTTCTCTCTGCACTGCACTTCACATGGAAGCATCTGGATCGAAGAGAATTATCTCTTAACAACAACTTGGGTTGTAGTACATCTCAAAGACTCAGGTTTTATTAGTCACAGAAGACCTTGTAAAAGTTTGCTTGGGATCATTTTTAACAGCAACCAATAATCCTTCTCACATCAGCCAATGAAAAGCAACCCAAGCCTCCCCCCCCAGCTTCTGCACAGATGTGTCTTAGAGAAATACAGCTATTTGGAAGAAGAAAAAGTGACATTTTTTTGCCAAGCTGGAGGTTTTATCCACAGCAGCTTAAGGTAATACAGACCTAATTTCCTTCTGAAAGCTACCTGCACACTAAGTATGCTTGATGCTCAGTTGCTGTAATACTGTTTGAGCTGGTCAATAATTGCATTTGACTTCACATTGTACCTTTCTGTCCTCAGTCTACTTAAGGCCAGAGAAGACCTAGTGATGCTGTAAGCTCAGACTCTGTTCCTGCCTGTTCCGTGTTTTCATAAGGGCATATTAATACAATGTGTTAAATAGCAGGCTTGGAAAATTCTCTCATCCCTTCCATCTGCAGCAGCTGAAAAAAAAGAAAGATTAAAAGCAGCACCAGAAAATGCTATAGTATCCAGCATCATGTTCAGTCTGTGAAACCCAAAGCTGCCTCCAGCACTTGGTTAGTGATAATGGAAGATAATGGTTGGGGAAAGAGAGGCAGAGGATGACAAACTGATTCCTGGGATGTGGTGTGCCAGAATTGTAATAAAACAACTGAAAACTGAGCATGTTCAAGAGCTTTAAGAATCCACACACTCCTGAAAGTGTAGTTGTGGGAATTACAGGTACTCAGCTACGAAGATTTGGACCAATTAGTCTAATTCTGCTCCCTAAGAATAAACTTCAATAGAACATTTAATTATTTTTGTCAGTAGAATTAAACTGATAAAGGCAAGTAAACTACAGGATGCCTCCTAATCCATTCCTGATAAATCAAGATATTGCAGCTGCCCCACTCAACTGTCACCAAAAAAAAAGTGGGAAGGTATGAACTTCAGAAATGTAAACCTGATCTGTCATTAAAAATCAATTTTCATGATAAATTTAATTCACATTTCACAGTGGGCTATGTAATATCAATAAAAATGCCTTAAAAATTGCTGAGCTGGCACACAGTGCTGTGTAAAACATAAAGAGATATAAATTTTTTGTAATTTAGAAGATGTGGAACGAAACAGCGTTTTTTTCAAAGAAACCCTTTCTTGGGGAGAAAAATGAATGTAGGAGAAGGATGTAATTTATTAGGAATTTCACTCCACCCCCCATTTACAGAGACTGCTCTGAAACAAAAACTTTGAGAGATCAGGTTTCTAATTTATTCACAGAGCTAAAGGCCAGAAAGGACCAGGATCAGGTAGTCTGACCTCCTGGATAACCCAGGCCAGTAAATTTCACATAGTTGTTCCTGTATTGTAACCTGTGTTGGGATAAACTGAACTTTCTTCCCAACACTGATTTAAAATGCTGGGAAAACACATTCTTGTGTTCCTTTCCCATGCTTTTTTCATAGAATGGTTTTGGGTTGGAAGGGACCTTAAAGATCATCTAGTTCCAACCCACCTGCCATGGGCAGAGGGACATCTCCCAGGTTGCTCAATGCCTCATCCAGCCTGGCCTTGAACACCTCCATGGAGGGGGCATCCACTAGATCTCTGGACAAAAAACACGGAAGGTGGGAGAGAAGGAAACATTTAAATAGAGTGTATGGCTGTGACACACCAGTAGAACTGGGCTTTCCTGGTAACAGAAGTTTACCAAATCTCAGGGCAGATACAAATGCTCCCTATTTCACAGAACCTCAGAATACCAGCGACTGGAAGGGACCTTGAAAGATCATCTAGTCCAATTCCCCCTGCAGGAGCAGGAACACCCAGATCAGGTAACAGGAAGGAATCCATGTGGGGTTTGAATGTCTCCAGAGAAGAAGACCCCACACCCTCTCTGGGCAGCCTGTGCCACTCTTCTCTCACCCTCACCCTGATAAAGTTTTTTCTTATATTTCTGTGGAACCTGCTGTGTTCCAGCTTGCACCCATTGCCCCTTGTCCTATCCTTGGAGGTCACTGAGAAGAGCCTGGCTCCATCCTCCTGACACTCATCCTCTCCATATTTATAGACATTGAGGTCACCCCTATTTAGCCATCTACTTCTGCCAACTATGTTTGAAGGGAACAAAGGGCAGGTAGATGCTTCCACATCTCTCAGTCACATTTGAAAATCCCATTCCCACACAGAACAAAAAAAGCAGCTGAGTGCTAAATGTTGAATTTCCTGGAGTCAATAATAGTTTTCTCATTTACATGTAATTGAGGTCAGAATTTCGCCCCAGCAGATCAGTTTGCTTTTTATGATGCTCTCTGAAGAACTGTAATAATATTTGCAGTTTGTGCTTTGCTTCCACAGCAGATGTAATTCATTGCATTGTACTCCTCTCCTTTTCTTAAAAAAAATGTTTTTCTTGGTGTTCCACACATTTGTTCCTCGACCAACATGACTATTTGTGATTCCTGCAAATCTAATGTAGCCACCTAATTTCATTCATACACTGCCTGTGTGATAATTCAGGTTAGATCTTCAGTAAGAAGGGACTGAAGCATCAAACCTTCCAGGATCCTCCATCCACAGTGACACAAACTCTGACACTGCTATTTATCACCACGTATGAGAGATTCACATTCAATGCAGCATTTGTTCCATCTACTTAATTTTGAACTGTGTTTTTAAATGCAAAACTTTTTTTCCCCCTTGAATTTGCACATTTCCTCAACTCTAAGCTGTTTTAAAGAAACAGCTTTCAAATACACAATGTTTTTTCACCAGCTACCAAAGTCCAAACTTACATGTGGATGCCCCCTCCCTGGAGGTGTTTAAGGCCAGGCTGGATGCGGCACTGAGCAACCTGGTCTAGTGGGAGGTGTCCCTGTCCATGGCAGTGGGTTTGGAACTAGATGATCTTGAAGGTCTCTTCCAACCCAAACTATTCTGTGATTCTATGATTTTTCTGGTAGAGCTGGTCTGGCAGTGTTCTCATATACCCTGTGTCTCCTGCTATGGATGAGGATGGTTATAGCACAAGAGATTTAGAAGAGCAATTCAGATGTGTGTCCATCTTGACCATCACCATGAGGAGGATGCAGACTGGGTCAGACTGGTGGTCCATCTAGCTCAGCCTTTCTCTCTTCCTTTGGTTTAGAGATTGTTTTATGTTCCAAGACATTAAAATGTACACTTCCTTCAGCCACTTTTTAATCAATATTATAGTTACTCTCAAAGTTCTCATTATTTTTGACCTCAGAGCTGCCTCATGGCAGTGAGTTCCGCCGATTGGGTTAGTTCATTAATTTGTGAAAGGGATGATTGTCTCATATCTGCATATTTTCTCTTGATGTTGTTCTGGACACGTGTCTTCCGCTGGGTTTCAACTAACTGCTTTCACTAATGTCTTTATCATTATTCCTGAATTCTTTTTTTTAAAGGCCATGGGTTTCTATTTATCCTTGTTAGTTCACTCGGGGCACTCCTTCTTCCTTAACTCTTTCTGTCCCAAACCAACTTCTGGGAAAACACCATCTAAAGCCACAGGTCCAACCCTTAGTGATGAAGCTCAACAATCTTCTCTTCCAAGCAGCACAATTTGTATAAGCAATGTAACTGAGAGTAAATTTTTTTAGTTTTAAGGAACTGTTTTAAATTCCTCTGCCATCCACACAATCGCCCTGGTTTTTACTTTGTATTAGAATTTGGTTCTCATTATTTCCTATTCTCATAAATGCACTGTAAGGGCAGAGTTGAAACAATAACAACAATAACCAAAATGGCCTTTTCCTATTTTTCTTCTTCTTTTTTACCAGATCAAACTCCTTCTAAAAAAAAACCATAGTCTGCAAGACAGACATTCTGCTTTCTTAAACTACCCATCTCCTAAAAAGATGCTACCCTCTCTGGAGGTGCTTAAGGCCAGGCTGGATGAGGCACTGAGCAACCTGATCTTGTGGGAAGTGCCCCTGCTTTTGGGGGGGTTGGAACTAGATGATCTTTAAGGTCCCTTCCAAGCCAAACTATTCTATGATTTTATGATTCTACCTCCAGAAAAACACATTTGCCTCTGCTGAGCATCTGATGTGGACTGAAGTCTTAAAAATTCCATCTTTAGAGCTCAATGTTGAAGCACGTTGCAAATTGCTCCCGCTAGAAGCGAGGTTCTTGCCATTTCCTCAAGCACAGAGTTACCTCTTGGTTTTCAAGCTGTTTCCAAATATCCTTTTCTGATGAGTATGGCTAGTCTTAGGCTAGTCCTTACTTAGGCTAGTCCTAAGTAAACCCCCTTTAATGTTTTTATGGTTTCAAGTTTTATTTTGCTCCAGTCCCAGCTGGTGAGATGTAAATCACAGTTGTTGCTTTTGGTGTGCGTTAACCTTTTTCTCCTTGTTCTTTAGGAACAGAAAGCTGTTGACATCTCTCTCCGACCACAATATACGTCTGTTGATACGTGTTTGAGGAGAACCTTTTCTGAGTATCCATCTGAGTACACTAGTCATTAAGCTCAGAAAAAATTACTCAGCAAGATACTAGAGAATACTAGTGCCTATTAAAACAATGAAAAAGAAAAAGAAAAAGCTCTTTTCTCATACCAGATGCAAGACAAGATTTATTTCTAGAGGAAAAGTTAACAGGCAGCCTAAGAACAAATGTGCATGTGGTTGTCTGTGGTATCCTTTCCCAGTAAGATGACTTGAAACGCTCAGCTGGAGGCAAGAACATGCTGGAGAGAGAACTTCATGAGTCTCTGTCTGAGGTTTTGTGTAAGAGTAAGAGCTGCCCTCCCTCCCAAAACCAAGGTGGGTGGAAATTTTCCTGCTGGCTCAGTCCCAGAGAAGAGATAATTTGCCTGTTTTGTACCTGAGGTGAGTGGCACTGAAAGCTCAATATAAATAATGCCCAGAAGAAAAATTCTTTGCAGTGGAAGATGAGTGTTATTATTTTCCATACACATGCAAATCTAGGGATTTGTTTCTACAAAGAATGTAAAATAAATCATGCATTGTTTCTGCTTTCCACATACATTCAAGAAGAAAACAGACTGAGCATGCAATGAATGTCTGCAGCAATGTACAAGTCTCTTAAGTCACTTTAATGGTGACGGATGTTCAGGAAACCATAATCAATTACATTTCCCTCAAAATTACATAGTTATTTTCAAAAAAAACCCCAACAGGTAACAGTTGCTTGATACAGTACAGCTTAATAGCTCACAGAATCACAGAATGTCAGGGATTGGAAGGGACCTTGAAAGATCATCAAATCCATCCCCCCTGCCAGAGAAGGAAAATCATCCAGACCTTGATTATTTCACCTCAAAGCAGCATTTCAGCAGCTTCCATCTTTCCCTGAGTGAGAAGGAATTTTATAAGGCACGAGAGATCCAGTCCCTGTCACTGCTGGTCACTGCCACCACCTTAAGACTTCACAAGCATCATTACGTGCTCCTGAATCAAACTGATTTATTAGTATTTTTTTTCCTGTCCTGGGTCATTTGGCACTGGAGCACCTTTTCCCATTTCATACATTCTAAAAACATTGTGCTTGAGGCTGTGGGATCCCTTGCCCCATCAGCCTGTCACCTGACAGGGTTACTGGTGGCCCTTCCCTACTAATATTTCTCAGAAGTCAGAGACTTTGCAATTTTTCAGCTTGGCTGTACGCAAAAATTGCATTGCTTCAACACCACCCCTCCACCATTAGGGTTGTGAGACACTGGAACGGGTTTCCAGAGAGGTGGTGGAGGCCCCATCCCCAGAGACATTCACAGCCAGGCTTTTTGAGGCTCTGAGCAACCTGATGTGCAAAATGTCCTTGCTTGCTGCAAGGGGGTTGGACTAGATGGTCTTTGATAATTCCTCCCAATTCAGTGCATTCTATGATTCTTTTCAATAGTCAGGCTAAGAAAGAACTCTGACTATATAAGGAAGAAATTGTTTAGGGTGAGGGCAGTGAAGCACTGGAATAGGCTGTCCAGAGAGGCTGTGGATGTGCCCCCTTCCTGGAGGTGTTTAAGGCCAGGCTAGATGAGGCACTGAGCAAACTGGTGTAGTGGGAGGTGTCCCAGCTCATGGCAGGGGGGTTGGAACTAGATGTTCTTTAAGGTCCCTTAAAGACCATTCTATGACTATATAGATCAGTGGGACAGCTGTGAGACAGAAGAACAAAAAGCAAGATGGAGCAATGCATTTGTTAAACATATGAAAAAAAACCCTTGAATAGGGAGATCTAAGGTCATATCTAGGAGGTGATGTTCTCTAGCTTGATATTTGAGAATGTTTAAAAACTCACCATGTGCCTTTGCAATGAGCAGCGTGGCCTTCTGTAAGGTACACACTCACACGCTATCACATTACCCACGGCTTTGTGCTTCCTCCTCTTCTGCTTTGCACACAGACACAGCAGCTCAAAAGTCACCGCTTGCCATCCAGGGGACGGGGTGTGGAGAGAGGTGGCAAAGCTATTGTCAGTCTTCTGGGAAGAGAAGGTGTATCTGATTTCCAGTATTTACCGGTAACCACTTAATGCTCACTGAAAATATATTAAGATTATTCACTTGCTTGGTGGCTTGAGCATTAGAGTAAACACAGCTTATACAACCAAGCAAAGCATCATCCTGAAAGTCAGAGCAGCCTAGAGGAAAACTGTTGAGAAAATACACACATTGATGCTCTCAGCCTTTGTTTGATCCTCTTGTTGTGGCCCTTCTTGGTATCTCAGTGGTGAAGGCAGCAAGAACCAAGATGAGGTTCTTTTTTCCTTACTTCCCCCTAGCCTTTCATAGAATCATGGAATGGTCTGGATTGGAAGGGACCTGCAAGATAATTTAGTTCCAACTCCCCAGCCATGGGCAGGGACATGTCCCACTACACCAGGTTGCTCAGTGCCTCATCCAGCCTGGCATTATACACCTCCAGGGATTGAGGGGGCAACCTCTTCCACTGTCTCACCATCCTCACCATAAAGAATTTATTTCTTATATCCAGCCTGAATCTCCCCTCTTCCAATTTACACAATACACTTCAAACTATGCAACAGCCTGATCATGTGGTAGACAGAAGACAACCAACATTGTGCTCCCAGAGCCCTTCTCCATCTCGAACACTGACACTCCACAGGTTTGATTATCTTTGGCATGAGGGGCAGAGCAGTAGAGAGGGGAAGATGGGACTGAGGAGAAAGGTGATGGAGGACAGGGGCACAAGATGGGTCTGTGGAGGGCAGAAGGAAAATGGTTGGACATGAGAGGAAGAGCAGGGCTGGGGGAAGTGGTGAGAGAGCTGAAGGGGATGAGGAGAAGAGGGGGCTGAGATGGGTGAAAGCCATGGAGGGCAGGTAACAGAATGGTCTGATGTTAGGAGGCAGAGCAGGGTTGGGGAAAACTGGGATGGCCACAACTGAGGAGAAAGTTGATGGCAGAAAAAGGACAAGAGAGAGATGAGGGCCATGGAGGGCTGGAGGAGAAGGGCTGTGCAGGAAAAGCAGAGCAGAGGTAGCAGAGGTGGCAGAAGATGGCTGAAAGAGGCTTTGTCGCTAATGAGGATGAAGAAGCGAGGTGAGTGAGGTGGGTGAAGGCCATGGAGGACAGGAGAAAAAGGGTCAGACATGAGGGAGAGAGTGGAGATGAAGGAAGATGGGATGGCCAGAACTGAGGAGGAATGCTGATGGAATGAGGAGAGGAGTGAGAGCCATGGAGAGCAGAAGAATGGCCAGGCATGAGATGGCAGAGGAGGTGCGGGGGCAGCCAGAACGGCTAAAATTCAGGATAAAGCTGATGAGATGAGGGGAGTGGCTAGTCAGCAGGCTGGAGAGAAGAAAGAAGTTCTCTCCACTGAAGGTGGTGAGACAGTGGAAGAGGTTGCCCAGAGAGGTTGTGGAAGCTCCCTCGATCCCTGAAGGTGTTAAAGGTCAGGCTGGATGAGGCATTGAGCAACCTGGTGTAGTGGGAGGTGTCCCTGCCCATGGCAGGGGGTTGGAACGAAATGATCTTTGAGGTGTCTTCCAACGCTTCCAAACCTTCCATCATTCTATGAAGCGGGTGAGGGCCAAAGAACGTCCAGGCGTGAGGTGTCTGGGAGTTGGCTGGAGGAGTGTGAGGTGGGTGAGGGCCACGGAAGGCAGAAGAATGGCAGAGCATGAGGGGCAGTGCGGGGTGTGAGGGGCAGAGCAGAGCGTGAGAGCAGGCAACGGCGAGACGGGCGCGGGGAGAACGAGGGCGGTGCGCGGCCGGCCGAGTGCGCAAGCCCCGCGCATGCCCGCAACTTATTCCGCGCGGCCGGGGCGC
>VZTY01035190.1:0-43312 GCA_013400935.1 Turnix velox
TGGACTCTCTCCAGCAGTTCACGTCTTTCTTCAGCTGAGGGCTCCACAACTGGACACAATAATCCAGATGTGGTCTCACCAGGTCCTACAAATCTGCTGTATCATGTCCATGTGCTGAGCAATGAGGTTATGGTTCTTTGACAAACAAATGAACAAAACTGACATTATGAAATTTTTTTGTTCTTGGTAAAGCTCAAGAACCAAGCTCCTGCTCTCACCTGCCTGCTTGTGGGCAGGGACACTGAGAACAGGGGCAAGTTACTTGTGCTTGAAGCCAAGACCAAAATGAAGTTTCTCCTTCAAGTGGTGTTGATGGCACCAGTGAATGTCTGATATATGATCAATGTGGTACTTAAAAATTATAACAAAATGAAGTTTTGGGAGTGTGATAAGGGGCTGTAAGAAGTGTGTTATCAGAAATGATGCTTTGGGAGGCACCTTTGGGAACAGCACAGCTGTGCTGTTGAATTCTGAGGAAAAAGCTGCCCACCCTCCAGAAAGCTTCAGGGCAGCTTCCCCTCTGCCCAGAGCTCTTGTATGGCTTCTGACCTGGGCAAAATTAATCCACATCACTCCAAGGGATGAGGGTTGGCTCCCAAAGTCTTATGATGAAATTAAAACTTCAGAAGCTGTTTTAGACACCTTCAGAAACATGAAGGAAAGCTCTAAATCATGGTCTGCTGGACCTTGCATGGGAATGTTTCTACTTGGGGTTTAAAGTTTTTTCCCCAGATTGTTATATAGCACCATTTATCTCAGCTGAAAAACTTGCTTCTCTGGAGAGGTCCTTCCCACCTTCAGCCCAGCTTTGAACAATGTCTGACCGTGGTCTAACTGAGAGGGTTCAAGTTCTGTGTGACCTGGTCTAGGTGTTCCTGCTCTGGCAGGGGGATTGGACTAGGTGATCTCTTGAAGTCCCTTCCAATCCCTGATATTCTGTGATTCTCTGTTTGCCTCAATTATGTGGGGAACAGAACAGATGGATTGACTTCCTCCTCATTGCTGATGGTCTCTTCCTCATCCTCCAACTGGGAGAGTGCTGGAAAGCTGCTCCAGGCAGGGCCAACATACTGGTTTGCAAACCCACTGAAGAGCAGCCGTGGAGAGTTGCTGTGGCCACAGAACCATGTCCTGCAAGCACTCATCTGCTTGAGGGCAACCAGCTCTGTGCTGAGCTGCTGGCTCATTGTAGCATTTACTGAGGTTATAACATAATGGCTATGCAAAATAGTGTCTCCTTTTCTCTTTTTTTCCTCTTTTGTAAGTGAAAGTAAGTCTTCTAAGCCAAGGTTAACAATATATATTTATGAGTTGTAGCCAGCTGCTTCTGTGTTTGCACATGTGTTTGTTAATGAAGAGTAACCTAAGGGTCAGGTTATTATGTAAATAACCATTGTCAAGGGTAAAGGTGAAGAACCCAGTAATGAGTTGTGTCTCCCCGTCTCTCTCACAAACCACTAATGAATATTGGATATTGCCATTTGCGGGGCTTTTTACCGTCATTTTATCAGGGGGTGAGGGGCAGGGAGGGAGGGGTGGCAAGAGAGGAAAAAGGGAAAGAAGTAAATGCGTAATTAAACATAGAGAAGTTATTTTTCCCCCTTTCTCCAAATCAGTAATTTCTTCTGTAGGAGCTGCATATGTATATATATGTGTGTGTGTATATATGCATATATGTATATATGTGTGTGACTGTGTATATCCATGTGTATATATACACATGTGTATCACAGAATATCAGGGACTGAAAGGACCTCAAGTGATCATCTTGTCCCATGCCCCTGCCAGAGCAGGAACACCCAGGTGGGGTCCAGGTGGGGTTTGAATGTCTCCAGAGAAGAAGACCCCACACCCTCTCTGGGCAGCCTGGGACACTCTTATCTCTCCCTCNGGCTCTACGTGTGTGTGTATACGTATGTGCATCACACACCTGTGCATGTGTAAATATACATGTATATGTGCACATATATGTGTATATTTACATATATGTGTATATACATATATGTGTACATACATATGTGTGTCTATAAATGTATATACATACGTATGTGTTTGTATATGTATATATAGACATGTATGTATTTATACACATATGGGTATATTTATGTTTATATATGTGTGTGTGTGTGTGTGTGTGTGTGTGTAAAAAACTGCCCTGGTCTGTGTTTGGGGGAAAAAAAATCACCTTCTATCTCTGGCTCCAGGCTGCATCATTTCACTGGAGCCTCTGCAGCTCTCACTTTAGAGGATGCCCACAAATCAACAGCCTGCATCTTTGCAGATAATACTTAGCTGAGGCAAAGCCAGCAAGCCAGAGAACAGACTTTCCATTAGGAAGGTTAGCAGCAAACCTGCCTGTGTGGGATTACTGACAGCGTGTGAACAGAAAGTGCAGTCTCATTGCATATGCTTTTAATATCATGGCACAGCCAGGGAAGCCTTTGGCTCGAAGACACCTGACACCCGCAGCAGCTCTCAGGGTGGGACTGCAAATAGGGGAGGAGAAGAGTCTTTCTCACTTCCCTGGGAATTCACAGATGCCAAAGTAGCCTAACACCCATTTTATTACTCTCTAGGCAAGTTATGGCCAAATGGATTCACTCTAGGAAGAGAATACATGGCTTTTGATGCTTCCCTGCAAGACTCTGTATCCCAAATTTCAATTTATAGGCCATTACTCTCCACCTTTTAACACATGAAGTCGAAGAATTTGATCTTCCTGGTCTGGGACAGGGATCATTTTTTGTGTGTAGCATGAGAAGGGACATCCCTACCCACAGCCATATGCAGTTGGGGAAATGGGGCTGGGCACATTTCTGCCCTTGGAGAGAAGGGACCAGGGTGTCCTGTGTCCTTGAAGAGAAAGGGGAGGGCATTTTCCTGCCCTTGGAGAGAAGGGACCAGGGTGCCATGTGCTAGGGGCAGGACACATCCCTGCCCATGGAGAGAAGGGACCAGGGCAGCCAATGCCAGAGACAAGTCACATCCCTACTCTTGGAGAGAAGGGTCCAGGGCACCCAGTGCCAGGAATGGGACACATCCCTGCCCATGGAGAGAAGGGACAACCTGTCCCAGGGGCCGGGCACATTCCTGCCCTTGTAGAGAAGGGACCAGGGTGCCCTGTGCCAGGAATTTGGCACGTCCCTGCCCTTAGACTGAGGGACCAGGGCACTCAATGCCAGATGCACCCAGTAGACTTGCCTGTTATGTGCCCAGCTCCCACAAACTCCACTGGGACCTGGGAACCAGGCCACTTAGCTGGGCAAATCCCAGTGTATTCCTCTCTTTCCTCCTGGCATCCTTTGACTCTCAACTACTTGCATAAACAGGCTGTTTGGAGACCCTGGACCAGGGAAAGATGAGCCCATAATTTAGGCAAGGATCCATCCCATGGTGCTTTATAGAGCTGTTTGTGATGTGTGTCAGCCAGGCAGAATCCCAGGGGGCAGCTATCAAAAAATAAACAGTAAAAATAATAATAATGAGATGCAATGGTCAGTAATTACCTGCAAAACAATGACAGTGTTTGTTTTTAAATGAAGCTTTGCTCAGCCACCCTAAATGTCAAAGCCAGAAGTAGGTGTTAATGGGGGAAACTGGAGTGATGGGGGGAAGGAGGAGCCCCAAGTTGCTCATGAGACCCATAAAGGGCCAGAGAAGACTGTGATGTCTGCACAAGCCTCATTTGGTGCTTTGAGTGATGTCGTTGTTGCCACTAGGGTGTCTCTGCAAACAAGATATTGCATCTCCAAAGAGTTCCTTGTGCAAATAAAAGAGCTAAATAGAAATGATGGGCTGACGAGCTGAGCTTGTGCTTTTTTGCTTTTATGATTGAGAAATAGTCTTTGAAATTGTCAATAAAAATAAATAAAATTAAGTTTCCCTAGTTAGGTGAGGAAAGGCAAGCCTACCTTTCTTTGCTGACAGGCCTTTTTGTTCTGTGTTGGTTTTTATAGATGTGAAAAAAACACCATTGAGAGCTTCCAGGGAGCTGAGCTGGGGCGGTTATAGCCATTTTTACATCCTTTATATGGGCTTAAATCCATTTACAGATGTGCTGTAGACAGAGAGACATTTTTTACAAGTAATTGTCATGTATACAAGGGTCCTTATGTGTCACAAAAAGATCTCACTTAAGAGAAATAAATGTGCTTTTCATCTTTTGTTGGCAGGAGCAGTGGTGGTTGGGAAGAGGGTAATTGGTGATCTTTTCCAGTCTGATAACCAGGACAAATGGGGGGAAGCAGAGAGTAGCTGTGGCATTGCTCTCCTCCCCTCTTCTCCCCTGATGGAGTGCAGTTTGAAGGCACTTTCCTGGCTTGGCTTTCATTCTGAGTGATAGATATGATAAATCCCATCAGCTGAACCCCAGGGGTGGGTTAGAGGACAGCCACACTGCCCTGGGTGACCTCGGAGATGCTCAGCAGCTCCTCTCCAGCATAACAACACTTCTCACCCTGGATGGGGATGGCTGTCATCACCTTTACCCCTTTGGCAGCTCATCTGCTTGTTCTGAGGCTCTGTTTAGAGGCGCTGGAGGCTCAGGGCTCTGCCTCTTTATTGCCTTTATTTGTAGGTTAGAATTTCCCTTCTGTAATAAGTCCCATGTGGGTTTTTTTCTGAAGGTTATTGCACTTCTCAGGGGTTGAGATTGAAAAGACTCCCTGGAGGCAGATGGAGCTTTGATAACCTTATGCATCACCTGTACCCCAACCTCTCAGAGAGCTGGGAAGGCTGCAGTTACCTCCTGCAGGGGTGGGACTGATGGGATGGGGCACTCGGGAGGGTACTGGTGGTCCCAAGTGAAGTGTGATGAGCATCCCTGATTTTGCAGGAGGCATTTCACAGTATCCATGTGTTTCCCCTGGGAATGCTGTTCTGTGATATTGCTCCTGAGGAGGATGAAGTCAATAACACAACCAGGCCATATGCAAGAAGCCCTGGTGAGCTCTCAGCAACTGATTCATTGAAGGAAATAACAGATGGAAACAGCCTTCACTGATGGAGGGTTAAAAAAGGCCACAGCTCAAGCCAAATAGCAAAAGGCAGGTTTTTTATTGCATGGATTTACTTACAAGTGGTCTTTCCATCAGTAGAAAGCAGAGCAGGAACGGGACTGGGGACATGAGGTTGGGAATGCAATATGTTTAGAATTATTCCCAATTCCTGTCTGCAACGGGAATTTCTTTTTAATAAATGCTTTATGCCAACAAACACTTTACAGTGCAAATGTGGGCTTGAAGGTGTGGGCAAGTTTGAGATGTAGGACAGAGAATGGCCTTGAAATGTGGGACAGGTGAAGAGGAAAAACCAGCTTGATAAATAATGGATGAGTGGTGCTTGGTTTTGCTGATGATGGAGTGACCTTTTGGGAGGCAAGAAAACAAGGAAACAGCAAATGACCAGCAATACTGATGAGCAGGCTAAGTGGACTGGACACGTCATTAACACCAGCATACCAAAATAATTACATGCAACTGGGAGGCAGGCAGTCAGCAAAAGCAGAAACATGGAAAAGGTTCTGTCTGAATTTGAGTTTTCCATCTTTCAGCAGGTAGGAGGGTGTCAAGGGGATGTTGTTTTGGGATTGGAATGAAACTGGACATTTGTATGACTCTCTGTTGGGTGTTTGATATTTGCACCAGGGCTTGCTGAAGTTCCATAGGCCAAATGGATTTGACAAGATGAAGTTTTATAGAAAAGCCCTCATAGAGTAGAGTTGTCCTGTACTGTAGGGAGGAATTGCCAACACCCAAGAGAGATGAGAGTTCCCAAAGTGCTGTGTGTCTGGGTAATACCTATTGTGAAAAGCAAGGCATTCTTCTTTTTGTTGTCCCATCTTTGTAAAGACAACAGGACAACCCCAGAGTAGCCATCTCTATTTCAGGCAGGCATTTAGGTAGTTCTGGTGGAACTAGAGCTTGTGAATGGTCTAATATTTGGCCAAATCAAGAGCCTGCTGGCTTTTTTCTCTAAAGGCCCTTCTAACCCAAACCATTCTATGATTCTATGATTCACAGTAATGATCTGTTAAAGATTGTCTAGTTCCAACCCCCCTGCCATGGGCAGGGACACCTCCCACTACACCAGGTTGCTCAGTGCCTCATCCAGCCTGGCCTTAAACAGCTCCAGGGATTGAGGGGGCATCCACAATGCAGTTTACATATAGATCCCATTGTCTCACTACCCCCACATGAAAGAACTTCTTTCTTCTCTCCAGCCTGAATCTCCCCTCCTCCAATTTACATCCATTATTCCTAGTCCTGCTATCCTGGACCCTATTAAGGAGTCCTAATCCCAGCATTTTTCTAAGAGATGATCTTGAAACAGAGATGTTACAACTCTGAAGGAATGCTGTTTTCTAAATTCTTAGACTCATCTATGACTCTTAGTCTTGCCATCACATACCCTATTAAAAGTTCCTACCCCAGCCTTCCTGTAGCCCCCTTCAGGTATTGAGAAAGTACTATGAGATACCCCCAAGCCTTCTCTTCTCCAGGCTGAACAACCCCAACTCCTTCAGCCTGTCCTCACAAGGGAGGTGCTCCAGTCCCCTCGTTATCTTCATGGCTCTCATCTGGACCCACTCCAACAGCTCAATCTGCTGGCAAAAAAGTGGGGAATGGAGGCTGCTTTTCCACATGCTCATCTGTTTTCACACAAAAACAAGAGTATTCATTATTGGTTATTCATTATTCTCCCATCTAATAAACTTGGTGCCATTCAGGCAGTGAGAGGAAGCAGCAGCGTCCTGCCTTGTGCAGCCCATCACGCATCCGGAGTGATGGGGAATGAATAGGCAAATCAAATGTGTTTCCCAAAACCTCCAGCTGAATATGATTCCAAACTGCTACTGAATAGCAAATCCATCTGCAGAAATGCAGCAGACTCACAGATACAGCAGACAGAGGGGGATTTGGGATGAATGATGGAATCAGCTTCGCTTGGCAGTTCCACTTAAGCAGGAATAATGATAATTTTCACTTTGTTTAGCACCTTCCATCTGAAGGTCTCCAAACACTTTACAAACTCAATCCATTAGTTGTGAGAAGACCCCTCCCCAGCTAATTTTGGCAGTGCATGCACCCATGTAATGCTGAAGCTTAGTGTGGATTTCATGTATTTGCACACAGCAAAATGGGCTCAATTCAGCTCTCCTCCCTCCCCAGACCCTCTTTTTTCTCTCTTCTTTGAACTGACTGGAGAGTCCATCAAAGAGGCATAAAGATGATGAAGGGATTGGAGCATCTCTCTTCTGAGGAAAGGCTGAGGGAGCTCGGTCTCTTCAGCCAGGAGAGGAGGAGACTGAGGTGTGACCTCAGTCATGTCTATAAACATGTAAAGGGTGAGTGTCAGGAGGAAGGAGCCAGGCTCTTCTCAGTGGCCTCCAATGACAGGACAAGGGGCAATGGGTGCAAGCTGGAACACAGGAGGTTCCACAGAAATAGGAGAAAAAACTTTGTCAGGATGAGGGAGAGATAAGAGTGTCCCAGGCTGCCCAGAGAGGGTGTGGGGTCTCCTTCTCTGGAGACATTCAAATCTCACTTGGACACCTTCCTCTGTGACCTGATCTGGGTGTTCCTGCTCCAGCAGAGGGATTGGACAAGATGATCTCTTGAGATCCTTTCCACTCCCTGATATTCTGTGATTCTGTGTGATTTTGTGAAAATTCAATCCAAAATTCTATTCAAAAAGCATCTGTTATCACCAAATCAAACCTTAAAAAAAAATTCTAAAATCTTTATTATTTGTGCTAAGGGGCAAAACTGTAGCACCTTATAAGAGGAAAAATTTTTGAATGAAACAGCTATAATTTCAGACTTCTTTTCTCTCTCTCTTTCCGAAGGAGAAAAAGGTAAAGCAATTGGTGTGACTGGTTATAAAAAGTGCTGAAATTTTCAGTGGGAAAGTTGCTTGCTCTTTAAGGTCCCTTCCAACTGAAACTATTCTATGATTTTTCTGAGGAGCCTTCTGTGTGTTTCCCAGATGGGCTTTAATACAAAACACACCAGTAGAATTAGCAATTACTGCTTAGCTCTGTGATCTGAGCTGAGGAAAACCTCTGGTTGATGTTATGCCTGATCCCTTCTGTACCTGACACTGATCCTGTACAGAGGCAAAGACCATTTACCTGCTGGGGACAGGGCTGGTGGGGATGTTGATCCACCAGCACTGGCTGCTCTGCAAGAGGAGTTAATCCCCTGCCATCTGTCTTTATTACACTTCTATTGTTGGCCACCACAGCCTGGAAATCCAGCAATGAAACACAGTTGTTCCTTGCCATTCATCATAGTTATTGCTGGAGTTGTGTAATGAAGAGGGGAAGTGGCTGTTTATTGCTCTCCCCTCTTTAGAAACTATCCTTTGGGGTGGTTATGGATGGTTATTGGATTGAAGAGCTGGGCTCTGGGAGGTCCTCCCGTCTCTGTTTATGTCTTGAACTGTGAGGTTTAATAGGGTTTTATTTCTGCTTGTGCTTTGAGCCTGCTTTGCTGCCTGCTTTTGTTCTCACTGACATGAAGTTTGGCTACCTCATTCCTGACACGGAGGTGACTTGAAGCAGAGCAGGGCTGTTAAATGGCAAAAAGACAGTAGGAACGTGTCCTCTGGGGTGGCCAATGTTCTGCCGCATACAAAAGCTGTGAGTGTGGACTGCAGTCAGGGTTTAGACATTGACATGGTTAGGAATGGAGCTCTTTGAGCCTTTGAGAACAGCTAATCAGAAATCTAGGTGCTTTGGGTTACAGCTTTTATCTCCAGTGATATGGAGCCAGTCAGTGGATGAAAAATTCAACATGAGCTGGCAGTGTGTACTTGCAGCCCAGAAGACCAACTGAATCCTGGGCTGCATCAAGAGTAGTGTGGCCAGCAGGTCAAGAGGGGTGAATTTGCCCCTTTACTTGGCTCTGGTGAGACCCCAACTGGAGTTACTGCGTCCAGTTCTGGAGCCTTTCTGTGGAAGAGGTTGCCCAGAGAAGCTGTGGATGCCCCCTCAATCCCTGGAGGTGTTTAAGGATGAGGCACTGAGCAACCTGGTGTAGCAGGAGGTGTCCCTCCCCATAGCAGGGAGGTTGGAATTAGCTGATCTTTAAGGTCCCTTCCAACCCAAACCATTCTATGATTCTGGTATCTATAGGTCAAAAAGAACAGACACCAGTTGCGTGGGTGAGGTATGGATGAGGACCTGGGAAGGTTCAAAGAAGTGGAATAGCTTTCCCTGGATATGTAACATTTCCCACTCTGAGTTACAAGGATGACTCTTTGGAAGCACTCAAATAAATCCATAATGAGTTCCTTCTGTAAGTTGGATAGTCAGCATGCTGCTCGTGTGGCAGAATGAGATTTCAGAGGATTTGGGGTGAAATATTGCAGCCTCTGGCTTTCATCAGGCAATTTCTATGTTAGTAGAGGGCTGATCCAGTTAAGATCATCTGTTAAAGGAGCCAAGCTTCCATTCAAAACTCAAAATAACCGTATGTGAAGTACTAACAATGTCTACCTCTTGGATTTTAATAATATTTAATGGTTCTTGACGTTAATTTTGGGAACAAAGGAGAAGTATGGGGTCAGTGAACCTCATAAAGTCACAACTTCCCCTGGTGCAGGGGCTCTGGGTGCCTGTAACAAACCTTCTTAGGGGGTTACCAGAGGCTTTTTCAAGATAACAAAAGCAGTGGGCTTCAGGGAAGTTTGCAGAGCCCAAAAACTGAATGAAATCAGGGTTCTGTGCAAGAAGGAACATGTTTGGGATATGTCTGGTGTGCAGAAAGATAATCAGCATGAGGGAATCATCAGCAATTTGTGTCAGCACTGAGGGAAAGGCATAAGGATCCTATAGGATGATAAGCAAGGGAGGGAAAGAGCTTCCTATCCAGGTAGCATAGCCCATGCTCAGCAGCACTTCTGGGCACAGTATGTAATAGGTATGAGACAAGCTTCAAGGGCTAAAGACATGGATGGAGTTAGAGATCTCTGTTGTGCTTCCAGATAAGGTATAGCCTGTGCCTGTCAAAGCTACTGCTGATAAGGGGATTCTGCAGAAAGTAATTAAAACTCAAGCCCCTGGTATTTATTTAAAGGGGAAACTCTTGGGACTTGATGGGATTTTGTAGAAATGGACCAGGAAGCTGATTCTTAACGTGGTATGGAAAAGCTCAGAGAATTAAATTTAAAGAGAGAGGCCAAGCAAGTTTCACACAATCAGTAATACTGCAGAAAGCTGTTAAGGTCTCTGTTACATGCTGAAAATGCAGGATAAGTCAAGCAAAAAAAAAAAAAAGCCCTCCTGGTGACACAGGAAAAATATGTTACTCTAGAAAATTGTGGATGTGTGTACATTGACTTGGAAGGAAACCTGTGTTGTTCTTTTGGACTCCATTTCTCTTTTCCCTGAGGCAGCTTTACGGGGAGACAGCTAGATCTAAAGAGACAGCTTTGCATATTAAATACATTTTTGCTAGACATTGGTTGTCTGAGAAACTAATTTGTGACAATAGAGTGTGGTTTAGTCAACATTATCTTAAACACTTCTGCAGCCAAGTGTGGGTTCAGCAACATCACCCTGCTGCCCGTTAAGCCTCATTGTTGGGGAGGGGGGCAGTGGGAAATTATGCCCAAGTAATAGAGTCCTTATTGATGGGGTTTGCAGCCTCCAAGCCTGATGTATTGCTGGCTCTTTCAATTATGGAACGGCAGCAATGAAGCATGGATTGTTATCTGCTGACATCTTGTACAGCAGAAAAATGAAAAGCAGGAATTCCTATGTCAGAGTCACTTGAGACATGGAGAAATATAAAGAAACAGATGAGGCAAAACATAGGGAAAAAAAATCAGCGTGGCTTAGGTCCCAAGAGCTGCCATCACTCTATAGTTTTTCATAGAATCCCAGCAGTAGGAAAGAGTGTCTTGAAAGAGAAAAGTGGTGTCACATGAGGTTTCCCACAGCTGGATGGGCTTTGTCCCCTCTGTGAGACTTAAGGAGAGTGTGAGGTGATGCTGTTGCCACATCCCAGGTGGGAAGAGGAGAAGTCGGTGGTGCAAAGAGCTGGAACAAGAGGCCTCTGGGCTGCTCCCTGACAGCCCTGATGCTCCTGTTGGGAGGGCAAACACAAAACCAAGCAACAGCCCTGACAATGTCCAAAGCTCATCGACACGTGTTTCATGAGTGATGTCTTCTTGAGTGCTTCTAAGCTGTGCCTCTAAGGCTGAGCTTCCTAAATCATGTGTGGCCACAATGCTCAGGATATAGCAGCATAATCTCATTTGGCTACAAGCAAAGAATAAAAAAGCCCTTTGCAGGACCTCTTCAAGCATTTAGTGGTTGCTGGACTTCTGGTGGAAGGCACTTTATGGAGGGAAGTTGCCTGTAGGAAGGTGAGACATCACAGATCAATCCTGACTCCAAGCTGGGGGATTTTCCATCTTATTCCTGTAGAGCTCTAATACTTCACAGTTTCATTCTAAACAAGCAGAAGAAAGTCATGAGTGGATGGTTTTCCTGGTGAGGCCTCAGTCATGGAGGAATTTAGATCCATCTTCATCTTCAAGTCCATGATAATCCTTTTAAACTTGAGAGACAAGGAGCACTTCAGGTTGTAGCAAGTGTCAGCCCCAGATGACGTTTCTTCAGAGCCATTTTTCCAGTTCACTATGAAATTTTTTAAATGTTACAAAATTTTTATTTTTAGGAGACACCCAGGCAATCTGAGAACTATTTGAGTATAATCCATATAACCAGTGTAATTTCAGAAATTTATTTGAAAGAAGCTACTGGACTTGGAGCTTTCCTTCACCTGAATTAATTATAAAATAGATCATTTGAGACTGTTCATGGTATTTGCAAGAGACATCCCTGTGTGGCATCACTAGAGGCAGCTCTAAATTGATGGAACCTTGACAAAAGAAGCTACTTTTTCTTCTTAAGAAATTGGTCCAAACTACCATTTTTAGGGACAAATTATGGCCTAAACAGCTACAGATATGGCAGTGATTTCTATAAGAGGTTGGGGATGAGGTCTCTGGACCCTGCGACCTACTTTGCCACTGGGTAACTGTTCTCCATCATTTTCTTGTTTGATCTCACCTCTCCTCAGCTTATTCATCTGGAAGATTCACTTAATTATATTAGTCAACTTCTCAAAGGTGTCTTGAAGCTTAATTAAGGTCTGGCAAGTCTGTCAAGAGCCCCTGGCAGAATGCTCTGAAGGGGTGGTTGATATGAGACATGGAGAGGGGGAAGGAAAACATGGCCTGTTGGTTTAGGGATATGGCATAGAATACAAAACCATAGAATAAAGCACTATATAATAAAATAACTGGAGGGGTGGAGCAACTCCCTTCTGAGGACAGGCTGAAGGAGTTCTGGCTGTTCAGCCTAGAGAAGAGAAGGCTCAGGGGGGACCACATAGCAGCTTTTCAATACCTGAAGGGATCTACAGAAAGGTCAGGGTAGGACTTCTGAATAGGGTCCAGGAAGGCAGGACTAGGAGTAATGGATGCAAATTGGAAGAGGGGAGATTTAGGCTGGAGAAAAGAAAGAAGTTCTTTCCTGTGAGGGTGGTGAGACACTGGAAGAGGTTGCCCAGAGAGGCTGTGGATGCCCCCTCAATCCCTGGAGGTGTTTAAGGCCAGGCTGGATGAGGCACTGAGCAACCTGGTGTAGTGGGAGGTGTCTCATAGCAGGGCAGGGGGGTTGGATGATCTTGAAGGTCCTTTCCAACCCAAACCATCCTATGATTCTGTGATTCTACAATACTATAGCATAGAGTAGAATAGAGCTATCAATTCACTGTGACTGTCACAGATTGTGTTTTCATGTTATGCCACAAACGCTTGGGAAATTCCAGTGTGAAAATTCATTTTCCCGTTTTAGAGGTTGTAGGTGTGTGTTATCCTTATTTATTTTCTCTGGCTAATTTTGGAGAGGCGCCCGCACAGATCAATGCTGCGTGTGGAAATGGCACAAACACAGCTTCAGTGCTTTTTTCCCCTCCAACATTTAGACACTCGGGGAAACTAAACTCCACTTAGACATGGGCTTTCAGGCCCTGATGTGCAAAAGTAGGCAGGTGTGTAATGCTACCTTATATAGAATCATAGAATGGTTTAGGTTGGGAACGTCCTTAAAGATCATCCAGTTCCAACTCCTCTGCCATAGGCAGGGATAACTTCCCACCGCCCCAGGTTGCTCAGTGCCTCATCCAGCCTGGCCTTAAACACCTCCAGGGATTGAGGGGGCATCCACAGCCTCTCTGGGCAACCTCTTCCAGTGTCTCACCAGTTCCAGCCCCCTGCCACAGCCAGGGCTGCTGTGTGGAAGGTGGTACCAGTGGCCGGTTGCTGTCAGCTCTCGTTTCAACCTCGGGAGGATTTTCTCCTGACACACCCCAAGGGGTGAATTGACATTCATGGCTCCTCCAGGGGAAGAAACATATGGAGGCTCCACCAGGGACAAACTCCGTGCTCGGAATTGCCAATCATTTTGTGTTTCCAAGCCTCAGCTGGGAAAAGCTCCCTGCTAACAAGCCTTCATGCTCCCCCACTTCTCCTCACAATCTGTCAGTGCTGGAGACTCTGAGCAACCCACTGCATCAGATTATTACACAGAGGTGGCCTCTCTGCATATTTTAGGTGCTCTATTATCAAGACCCCTCTTGGTTTTGCATATTCCTTGGGTAAAAAGGAGCTGGCCTTAAAAATATTTAGTTGGAAAGCAAAGGGGAATAATGCTTTCTGCTGGCCTGTAGGAAAATTTCCCAGATTGTTGCATTTTGGACAATTAAATATGATCTAGTTAAATACATCCCTGCTCTCACTCTAAGGGGGTGGGGCTAGATGACCTTTAAAGGTCCCTTCCAACCCAACAAGTCCTATCATTCTATAAATACATCCCTCTCTTTTGAAGCTCTTGAGTTTTGTCCATTTGTTTATGCTTCTTTTGCTGGGAAATGCTGCACAATTGTTTCCTTGCTGTTTCCACGGAGCTTGAAATTGCTGGCTATGCAGGAGGAAATTAGTTTGTAATTAAAGCCAAGTTAACAACAATCCCCATGGAGTTCTACTCCTGCTCCCCTTGCCCTGAGCGTGTTGTTGTGAGGGTGGTCAGGCTCTGCTGCCCAGCTGGCAGGGAGGTGTGGGAAGGATGCTCTTGCTCAGCACAGCAGGACATAGAATCATAGAATGATCATAGAATGGTTTGGGTTGGAAGGGACCTTAAAGATCATTTTGTTCATGACTTTCAAGCTTTAGTGCCCAGACAATTAGGATGGCATTACATCAAGATAGAATCATAGAATAGTTTGGATTGGAAGGGACCTCAAGAGATCATCTAGTCTCATTCCTCGGCTAGAGCAGGAGCACCCAGATTAGGTCACACAGGAAGGTGTCCAGGTGGGGTTTGAATGTCTCCAGAGAAGGAGACCCCACACCCTCTCTGGGCAGCCTGGGACACTCTTCTCTCTCCCTCACTCTGACAAAGTTTTTTCTCCTGTTTCTGTGGAACCTCCTGTGTTCCAGCTGCACCCATTGCCCCTTGTCCAATCATTGGAGGTCACTGAGAAGAGCCTGGCTCCATCCTCCTGACACTCACCCTTTACTTATTAATAGACATGACTGAGGTCACCCTTTAGTGTCCTCTTCTCCAAGCTAAAGAGCCCCAGCTCCCTCAGCCTTTTCTCAGAAGGGAGATGCTGCAATCCCCTCATCATCTCTGTGTCTCTGTGCTGGACTCTCTCCAGCAGTTCCCTGTACCTGACAGGGAACAGGTTTCCCAGAGAGGCTGTGGATGCCCCCTCAATCCCTGGAGGTGTTTAAGGCCAGGCTGGATGGGGCATTGGGTAACCTGGTGCAGTGAGAGGTGTCCCTGCCCATGGCAGGGAGTTTGGAACTAGATGATCTTTAAGGTCCCTTCCAACCCAAACCACTCTATCAGTCTCTGACTCTATTTCATGGGCTGGGGGGGGAGGCATTTACCTGCTCTGAGGTCTGGACTGGTACAAAACAAAGTTAAACTTCTCACCAGAAATCCCACTTTCACGAGTGAACTCAGCACTTGGCCAGGATATTGTGGGGCTTAGTTCCAGCTCTGATGTAAGCATTTAATCTCCCGCTGCAGTTGGTGGATATGAAGTACATGAAGTAGCATTACACACTTGCCTGCTTTTGCATATCTGGGCCTGAAAGCCCATGTCTAAAGTGGAGTTTATTTTCCCAAGTGTCTAAATCACTTGTTGAGAAAGGGATGTTGGCTAGGTTCAAGTGGGCTTAGAAATCTGAATGTAAATTATGATACCAAAGGCTTTCTCCCGGCTCCTGCCATGCCCTAAAGGCACCCAGCTCTATAGGTCTCTCTACTTTTTGTCTTAAAGCTTTCCTGAGCTGCTAGCCCAGTGGGTTTGGTGTCATCAGGACCACAGTGTGCCCCACTACTGCCCTGAGCATGGGGTCTCCATCTCAGGTGTGAAAGTATTACGATGGAGATCTTTTCCTTGTTCATAAAAACATAATTCAGCTGGGGTTGGGAGGGACCCCTGTAGGTGATCTGATCATCTCTGATGCAGCTTGTGTCCTTCATTTGGAGGAAGGAAGTATTTGCCCACCCAGAAGCCTATGGAGATGGGTATGACCTACCCTTGATCTGGGTCTATGTCCTCATGAGCCCTTGAAGCATCAAAAGGGTCTCTGGGCTGGATTGCAAAATAAAACCATTAGTCTTCTCTGCTGTGGAAGGAAGGGCTTAGGGCTCTTTCACCCCTGTCTATTCCCTTTGACAGCCCTTATGCCATGCCTGGAGGGCTGTGTGCCATGATGGGGAGAAAAGACCAGAAAGACACTGGGAAGAAGTGAGAACTTGGGAAATTCATCAAATGGTTAAAATAAACACTGTGTCAAAGGAAATAAAACAGTGAATCTCCTTTTGGAATGTTGCAGTTATACTGGGTAGGATTCATCTCACCTGGTCTGTAAGAAAACACTCAGGGCTTGGCATCCACACTGAGCACTCAGACCTCATTTACCCTCAGTGGAAAGAAAGGGGCAGCCACAGCAGGCAATTGCTCTCATCTTGAGGTGGCTGCCTAAAATAGGTCAGAGAAATCACTCCAATTTCTCTCCACTTATGCATTTAAGTAGAGACACTTGCCTTGTGGACCTCTGACACCAAGTGAAATGAATCCCTCCTGAAGTGAAATCAAATTCCTGTCCTCTCAAAGTAAGGAAGGGAATGACTGATTTATGTCCCAAATCCTACAGTGACAGGTTGATGAGTCAACATGGATGAAAAAAAATAATGTTTCACCAGAAGGCCTCAACCTTAGCTCTGACTGCTTGGAGGATTTGGGAACATTGGAAGAGGTGATTAGGATTAAACCATTTACCTGAGTAAGTTACTTTGAGAGCCTTAGTTGTAAAACAATACTAGTTATCAGCATCCTCCTGCCATGCTGTGGTGTTCTGTGAGTTCTGAAAAAGGAGATTTTCCTCTGAAACAGCCTCTTCACACTTTCCCCGAGTGAAGTATTTTGCTGCTCAGATTTGTGATTTAATAATCATAAATAATAGAGCCCTTAGTGCTATATTTTTAAATGACTGAATGGTGAGAGTCTACTTTAAGAAATTGTATGAATGCCTATCACTTGTGTGCATATAAATGTATTCAATTAGCACTCAAATCTTGAGTTATCTCCTGATGGAAGGCAAAACCTTTTGAATTCAGTCCCATGCAAGAAATACTGTGTCATTTAACTCACAAAAGGATGCCATGCACTTAACAGATAATGACTGAAGAGGATTTTGCTGTATTGCCTGCTCAGCTGCTTGTGAGGACAAAGGAAATAATTCCCCTTTTAGGATCCTATGGGGTAATGAGGAAAACCTCTCTGGCCTCATCTAGAGGAGCAGTGGGTAGGGAATGGGCTGAACTGGCTGGGATTTTGTCCTGGTGGTCTCCCATGTGCTTGCTGTGTTTTGTCTGGGATGCTAAGCCAGGGGCTAACCTGTCTCTGAACCTGCCACCAGCACCCAGAGATTACTCACCCTGGAGACTGCACTTCAGCAAATGCAGAATTAGCCCTGGCTAAGTAATCTTGTTAGTGTGATTCAGTGTTAAATGGATCTCGATTAAATGGGCCTTTATATTGTCCCAGCTGGAGATGATAAAGCCTCCACAAGGAAATGGCAGGAGACCGAAGGAAATTGCTTTACTTCAGACCGGGACGTTTAACCCCATAAAACACTTTCTGCTCCCCTTTCTGACTTTACTTCTGCTCCCCCGCATGACAAGCCTTGACTTTGCAGTTGGTTGCAGTCCAGCTCCTTGACTCCAGCCTCCACTCCTCTGTCTTTGACATCCCCCTGGAGAATGGAGCTGTCCTCCCTGGGAGATGGAGATGTCTAGTGGGAGGTGTCTCTGCCCATGGCAGGGGGGTTGAGACTAGATGATCTTGAAGGTCCCTTCCAACCCAAACCATTCTATGATTCTATGAGACAAGGCAAAGACTGAAGCATCTCTCTGTGCCACCATTTTGCCAGGACAAGGGCTGGGTGATGGAGATGCATGTGACAGAGCAGGATGGGTGAGGTGATGCTTGTCTCTCTCTGTGATTCTTTTATGAGTCTGGTAACTCCTTCATTAGGCCAGTATTTTTTTTTTTTTTTTTAATTTTCAAATTCTCAATCCAAATCATAGAATGGTTTGAGTTGGAAGGGACCTTGAGGATCAACTATTTCCAACCCCCCTGCCATGGGCAGGGACACCTCCCACTACACCAGGTTGCTCAGTGCCTCATCCAGCCTGGCCTTAAACACCTCCAGGGATTGAGGGGGCATCCACAGCCTCTCTGGGCAGCCTCTTCCTGTGTCTCACACCTTCACAGCAGAGAACTTCTTTCTTCTCTCCAGCCTAAATCTCCCCTCTACCAATTTGCATCCATGACTCCTAGTCCTGTCATCCAGGGCCCTATTAAAAAGTCCTAACCCCAGCCTTTCTGTCAGGTCCTGAGAAGCTCCTCTGAGGTCCCACCAAACCTTCTTTTCTCCAGGCTGAACAACCCCAACTCCTTCAGCCTGTCCTCAGAAGGGAGGTGCTTCAGCCCTCTCATCATCATCATGACCTCCTCTGGACCTGCTCCAACAGCTCAATGTCCTTCTTATGTTGAGGGCTCCAGAACTGGACACAGTAACTCCAGGTGGGACCTCACGTGAGCCCAGAAGAGGGGCAAAATCACCTCTATTGAACTGCTGGCCACACTTCTCTTGTTGCAGCCTAGGATTCAGTTGATCTTTTGAGCTGCAAGTGCACTCTGCCAACTCATGTTGGTGGTGTGCTGCCCAAGCATCCAAGAGTTGGCACATCTAATGGCACCAATAGTGTATTAACCACCAAACTCCACCAGAAGAAAATCTGCAGTATCATCTTAGAAAGAGATTACTTAAATGTGCCACTGGGACTTCCTGAGAATGGCTTGGAGTTTATCTGTGTGAGATAAAGAGTCAGCCCAGCTTGTTGGTGTGTCAGAACATGACATTTCATTTCTCTTCACTATTAAATTTGTGAGGGGCTGGATAAAAGGGAAATGGCATTGAAGTGCTCTTTCAAATGCAGAGATGAACTATGGGGCACTGGTGTGACAGGAACAGAGAACAGGGACTCTCCTGGCCCAAAATTCCCTCTTCTCCAGTGGAAACCCTCTGAGGGCTTCTGGTAGTCTAAAAAACAATGCTGTTTAGCAGGTGAAAGCAGGCAAGATTAGAAAGGAAAAAAAATAATTAGATAAAGCATCATGTCTGTGATCCCTGCTTTGGTCATTGTGAGTGTAGAGCCTCTTAGGACAGGGTAAAAAGAAACCAAACTGCCTGTCTCAGCCCAGATCAGCAGGTCCCTTCGTCCTGCTTCTGCTTTCCTTCTTCTCTGTATTCCCTCTTAAATTTTCTCTGTCTATCTCTGATGTGACTTCAAAATAGGCATTATCTCTACAGAGTCAGAGACCCTGAGAGGACACACAGAAAAACTCTGCTCCAGAGCAAGTCAGATGGTCTGATATCTTTTTTTTTCCCCAGGATCTTTGACAGAGATATGGTAAACATGCAATTACTCGAATTTTCCCACAAATTTTGCATTTGAGGTGGATTTCCATGCTTGTGATATTTTCCAGATGTGAATCCTATCCCTGCAAAAGCAGCCAGCTTTGAGAATGGCTGCAGACGGGCACGAAATGATATAATCTGTTAGAGATTTCCTTCATTATCCCCCTAATCAAGGCTTCTATCAGTCTCCTTTGATGCGCTGCTGGAAGAAAAAAGAAAAAAAAAAGATCTTCAAGTAAACTGATGCTGGAGATAATTAATTAACTTGCTATCCTCCTGCCTCACAGACAGAGACAGTGGAAGGAAGGGGAAGTGTCCTTTGCAATTACTGAGCCGTGGTTTTCCATTCTAGTGCTGACAGCTTGTAGGACCTGAAGTGGAAAAGCATTTCACCAAACTTTCAGTCTTTGCCCATCAATTCCTTCACTTGAGAATATTTTCCCATGCTTGTATTTCTCCCTCTGCTGAGCAACTCTCCTGATGGTGAAAAATGGATTTAATACTTGAATCATAGAATGGTTTGGGTTGGAAGAGATCTTAAAAATCATCTAGTTCCANAGTCCTGCCATCCTGGACCCTATTAAAAAGTCCTACCCCAGCCTTCCTGTAGGCCCCTTTCTTCAGGTATTGAGAAGCTGCTCTTAGGTCCCCCCTGAGCCTTCTCTTCTCCAGGCTGTACAACCCCAACTCCTTCAGTCTGTCCTCAGAAGGAAGTTCTCCAGCCCTCTCATCATCTTTGTGGCCTCTTCTGGACCTGCTCCAACAGCTCAATATCCTTCTTACGTTGAGGGCTCCAGAACTGGACACAGTAACTCCAGGTGGGATCTCACCTGAGCTGAGTAGAAGGGCAAAGTTTTATGTAGCCTAATTTGAGGATATTGTCTTCCTTATGCTTTCCTCAAATCAAATACCCTCACCTCTGCTGTCCTCGGATGACTGTTTGTAAAATCCAAATATGTTAGTGTAGAATAGGAAACTGAGAGGAAGAATTAGGTCAGTGGAGTGATACCGATGATGTAGGTTGCTCTATGCATTCTCCAAAATTTTTCCTAGGGGTGGATGTTGCTGCAGAACAGTCAGTGGTTGTTTTTGGGCAGCAGCAGGACTAGGAGTAATAGATGCAAAACAGAAGAGGGCACATTTAAGTTGGAGGTAAGAAAGAAGTTCTTTGCTGTGAGAGTGGTGAGACACTGGAAGAGGTTGCCCAGAGAGGCTGTGGATGCCCCCTCAATCCCTGGAGGTGTTTAAGGCCAGGCTGGATGAGGCACTGAGCAACTTGGTCTGGTGGGAGGTGTCCCTGCCCATGGCAGGGGGGTTGGAACTGGATGATTTTTAAGGTCCCTTCCAACCCAAACCATTCTATCATTCTATGAATTAGCTGAAGGCTGTGGTGGTTTGCTCCTTAGAACATCCTCTTCCATAGCATATTGTTTCCCATCCTCCTCCCCAGATGCTTTTGATAGAAGTGGTCACCTTTAGAAAATTAGAAAACCTTCCCCTTGACTCTCTTTTTAGGGAAATAAGGAATATTTTAATCTTCACCAGTCTAAAATCTCCAGTTATAAAAGGAAATCTCTTGCAAACTATAAATCCTTGCCTTGGCCAGTAAGCTTCTAATGAATGTCCTTTCTCACACACTCCTTGTACACAGAACTCTCTAAAAAAAAAATCTGCTAATTAATTTTAAGCCTCTTTGTGGCAAAGCCAAAGAACTGGATTTATCAAGAGACCAGGGGGTCCATCTGGTGCAAAAAGCTTGCTCCTAGGCCAAGGTATTTGTTCCATGGGGGGTTTCAGACCTAGACATTTCCAGCTGTACTCTTTCTTAACGTGTTGAGGGAGTGATGAAAAAGGCCCTCAGCATGAGGCTGGTGTGGCTTTTTCTGGATTACTGCCCTGTGGAACACTTGCACTATGGCTTCTTCCTGCAGGATTGCTCCAAATAATGGGGTCAAATCTAATGGTAGTGGTAGATTTCAGAAGTGGGGCAAATAAAGAATAGTAGGAGCCAGGAGAAACTTTTGCAAGTTTCATTATCCAGGTTCATTAGAAAATCCTCTAGAAATAAAGACCATTTGGTGCAGCATCATTTCATATTACCATAAACTCTCCTGAGCAGGTCTGCGTTGCACCTGCATTCATCAGAAGTATCTGTAGAGAGGTGGATGTACAAGTCCCAACATCCCCATACAAACCAGAAATGGCCACAAAATGACTTCATGATGAAAACTGGTTTTTACACTGCCACAAATTCAGACACTAGCACGCTGTGGTAACAGAGGGCACGGATACAGGTCACTATTTTTCAAACTAAGGAAAACTTATTTCAAACTAAGGGACTTATTTTTCAATCTGAGGAAAAGCCTTCCTCACATGCTTCCTAATTCTCTTACAGCTTTTTCAAGGAGTGCATCATATCCAGCCTTCCTGCAAATTTACTTGATTCTCCAACAGGTTTGGGTTGACTTTGTGTTGGGGAAGGCAGCAGTGCCCACTCCTTTGAACTGAGTCTTTTTTCCTGTCCTAATTATCAATGCACTTGCTCATGGAGAGGACAAGAGTGTTGATGGGACCTCATAGTAACTTCTCAATACCTGAAGGGATCCTACAGAAAAGCTGGGGTAGGACTTTTTAATAGGATATGTGTTGGCAGGACTAGGAGTAATGGATGCAAATTGGAAGAGGGGAGATTTGGGCTGGATATAAGAAAGAAATTCTTTCCTGTGAGGGTGGTGAGACACTGGAAGAGGTTGCCCAGAGAGGTTGTGGATGCCCCCTCAATCCCTGGAGCTGTTTAAGGCCAGGCTGGATGAGGCACTGAGCAACCTGGTGTAGTGGGAGGCCTATGGCAGGAGGGGTTGGAACTAAGTGATCTCTGAGGTCCCTTCCAACCCAAACCATTCTATGATTCTATGAATGGGAAGATAAAACAAACTGAGTGGAGAAAACTGAGCAAGTTTTTAAGTGTGTTTGTCATGGATAGAGAGCAATGAAATTAAACACAAAATGCATAATTTTTTTCTCCCCATATGGGAGTGTCCCATCCTTTCTAACCCAATGGCTGTTTCACAAGCATTTTTTTCTTTGGTTTTTTTATTGTTTTTCAGCAAAGGATAAACCATCAGAAAAGCCCCTGCAAAAAAACACCCTTTGGAGGAGCCAAGAGCAGGTAGGGATTTTGCTTTGGATAATAATATGAGAAAAATCCTTGTTTGTGTGTTTGCTGCTGCGCTGTGTGGCCATGCAGGACCAGGCTGGTGGAGCAGCTTGCAGTCACATGTGTGTGGGTCACACCTGAGTGACCACCCGTGACCAGCTCACCACCCTGCTGCCCACCTGGCACACACAGCAGTGAGACTGGGCCAGTGTGTGACCTCCAGTACTGGTCACGAGGCTGACGGAGAACTGCAGTTACGAATGGAGTCAAAGCAAACTACTGGGATTTTTAATGTTTTTCCCCTTTTTGCCTCCCTTTAGTGAATGTACTGGACAGGGAAATGTGCTCCATCGTGCATTTGTCTGGATAAAAAGCAATGGTGAATGGTGTCTAAGTGAGTGATATTCCTCAGAGGCTGGTATTGGGATGGGAGCTGTTTAACCTCTGTCAATGTCACAGTTGTTGGTATTGAGTTGCACCATCAGCAGCTTTGCTGATGACACCAAGATGTGTGGCCTGGTTGATATTCTGGAAGGATGAGATGCTGTCCAGAGAGACATGGATAGGCTAAAGAGGTGGGCCCATGCCAACCTCATGATGGCCAAGGCCAAGATCCTACACATGGGTTTGGACAATCCCAAGCACAAATCTAGGCAGGATGGATGGTATGTTGAGATTAGGCCGTAGGAGAATGACTTGGGAGGTGTTGGTTGATGAGAAGCTTAACATGGGCTGGCAATGTCTGAAGTTTTTATTTCTTTCTTTCATTGGTTATTGGTCAAGCCTAACTTCACTTCAAAGCTCAACCCTATGAGATACATCTTGTGGCTGATCGCATGTGATGGAGGGGGATAAATGGATGGTTGGTTGCTGTGCTGGAGTTTCATGTCCTACTAAGGACACAGTCTCATATTTGTTAGCTGGAGGCATGCTTGATAACATGCTGTCCATGTGGGCTGAAGTTGTGTTCTCATCAGGGAGATGAACATGCAGATGCTGGTCCCTGGCTGAAGAGCAGACTGGTTGACAGTATGTTTGCATTTCCACCCGTGGGTCGCAAATTTTGTGGTCACTTGATGTAACTGAAAGGAAATCCAGGCTCCTTGTTCTCACTATAACCACAGGAGACTTATGTTCCAGTTGGTTACCAGAGCTTGTACTGGGGCTGCCAGAGATGAAGCCTGGGGTATGGCACAGACCTTTTTGAAGGGCTGGTGGCATGTGGGCATTTGCCCAGGCAACGTCACTTTGTGGCATGTTTAAGAGAATGGATTGTTGCATTGGTTTTGGGTAGTCTTGGCAAGAGGTCATTTGAGGGCAGCTCTCCGTGCGAGTAGCCAGATTGCCTGGGCTGTCTTTAAGGGGTTTATCCAAGGGGCAGCTGTCTCCTTTGAAATCCAGTCAGCAGCCAGGTAAGATCCCATATTCCCCCGCCAGACCCAGACCAGACTGGTCCTGACCCTGCTGAAATGGTTACATCAACTATTGGGGGTGTTTGGACAGGCTGGTGCCTCCCCCCCTCCTCTCCATCTCAGCAAGGGGCTGGATCTCCATATTTCCCCCCAGGAGAGCATCTCTGAGCTCTAGAGAGCTCTTCCTCCTGTAACACATTAGAATATGCTGAACTATGAAGACTTGTCTTAATTAATGCTTTAAATAAGGTTACAGCTTGAGCTGGGGAAATAATCAATAGTGAATCATCTACTGGGCGAATTCAGCTCTTTTCTGCGGGTGAGTTATCTGTAAACAGCTTGCAGTTCTCTCCCTTCATTCATTATTTAGAATTATTTCCCAAATAATTCCTTCCATTTGCCTCTGGTCTGCAGCTTGTTTGCAAGCAAGGCATGGAGAGCATCTGATCCTCTGTAGCCGAGCTGTGATCATTAGTCTTGGGGGGGATGAGTAGGTTCTGTGTCTGGTTCCCCAAGTGGAGCAGCTCAGCTCTTCCTGACCTCTTTAATGAACTCAGAACAGCTTTGGGGGGAACATCCCTCTCTCCTCATGCAGCATCCCCCACTTTGCCAAACACCTCATTAGCTAAGGAGGGATCAGGAGAGCTGTCGGGGTATAAGGGCTGCAGCACGGATTCAGACTCTATCCCCTCTGGGTTTTTCCTGAGCCAGCCTCCATTTGCTCTATTGGCTTTATCAGCAGCAGGAGCTTCAAGATAAGTGAGTCTTAGTGGCTGCTGTTGTGTTTTCACTGTAATGAGCCTGCTTGGGCCAACCCTGGTGAAAACACCGTCTGGCACCTCGTTCAGCCCAGCCTTGCCCTTAAAGCCTCAGCTGAACCTTGCTGGTGTCCTCAATGAGCTACTCCCCACTCGTGACCAGCTCAGCACCCTGCTGCCCACCTGGCACACTCACTGGGCCAGCATGTGACCTCCAGTACTAGCCAAGACACTGACAGGAGAACTAGAGTCAAAGCAAACTATGGAATTTTTTCTGTTATTCCCTTTTTTGCCTCCCTATAATGAACATGTTGGACAGGGAAATGTGCTCCATCACACATTTGTTTACATAAAAAATTATGCTGAACGATGTCTAAGTGGACACTAAGTGATGAGTGAGATTCCTCAGGAGCTGGGACTGGGATGAGCCATAACTCAACATTTATTTCCATGCGTGGCTGTGGCCAAAGTGTCTGAGACCCTGGAATAAAATCACCAGTAACTCCAGTGCTCTCACCACATCCCCAGCTTGCAATATGCCCCCCCCCGTTACCATTCCCCACGACATCACAGCTCCCACAAGGCTGTGGCTGTTTTGATGGTTAAAAGGGGTTTCTGCTTGATGAGAATTGGAGTGAAACTCATTTCAGGTAGCAGGCAGACAGCTGCTGGATGGTACACAGTTTCATTTACTGCTGACACGAGCTGGATTGTTTTAAGCAGGGGAAGTAAATAGGCTCTGACATAAATCAAAGAAAACACCAGCTGCGGGTCAGCCACGCTCTGGGGATTGGCTTCTGTGTGTCTGTGAGACACACAGGAGAGCAGGCAGCAAGAACATCAGGCAGCTCTGAGCTGCAGGAGGGAGGGATCAGCCTGTGCTGGGGGATTTTGGCAGGTCCCTTCCTCCCCACTATGGTTATAGCCCCCTGTAAAGCAGATGTGAGCCCCTCTACTTGGCTCTGGTGAGATCTCAACTGCAGCACAGTGTCCAGTTCTGGAGCCCTCAACATTAGAAGGACATTGAGCTGTTGGAGCAGATCCAGAAGAGGCCACAGAGATGATGAAAGGGCTGGAGCACCTCCCTGCTGAGGACAGGCTGAAGGAGTTGGGGTTGTTCAGCCTGGCGAAGAGAAGGCTCAGGGGGGACCTCAGAGTAGCTTCTCAATACCTGAAGCAGGCTGCAGGATGCAAATTGAAAGGGGGAAGANGAAAGGAGTTCTTTGCTGTGAGGGTGGTGAGACAGTGGAAGAGGTTGCCCAGAGAGGCTGTGGATGCCCCCTCAATCCCTGGAGGTGTTTAAGGCCAGGCTGGATGAGGCACTGAGCAACCTGGTGTAGTGAGAGGTGTCCCTGCCCATGGCAGGAGGGTTGGGTGATCTTTAAGGTCCTTTCCAACTCAAAACATTCTACGATTCTATGTGGCTGTAAAAGATGAGTGCTGGCAATGGGAACCAGTATTTCCTTGCAGCTGGTGCTGGGAAGCAGCCTGCACTGCAATGAGAGCCCAGCCCTCTTCTCTGACTGGGAGTGGAAGCTTCTATAACTGAATCAAGGGGCAGTTGTCATGTGTCCCTGTATAGGATGAACCTGTCACCACCCCTGGAGCTGTTGTTTGATGGGAAGGTTCTTTCACCCCTCCATGGCAAAGGCACTGCCTGCCCCTTACCACCACCAGGACCAGTGGCTTGCTGGGGCTGGGCAGCACTTCTGGCAATGGAGAGAATGTGGGGCATTAACAGGGCTTTGCTCTGTACTGAGTGGTGCAGTCCAGAAATTGCTCCAGCTATCTTTTCTCTGGAGGAACGAAGGAGAAGGGAGTTCTGCCTAAAAATTAACAAATTCTGACCTCAGTATAGAGATGAGCCCAGCGCAGAAAGCCACAGAGCACTTGAGCAGCACCTCTACTCACTGGGAAGCATCCCCACAGCCAGCCACGGTGTCCTGGGGTTCAAACCCCATCTGCAGTGAACATTCCCACCTTTCTGCCTCCATCCCTTCGCAAATGGGATACAGGCAGAACAGGAGCATCCTCCTTGTCCTTCCTGCCTCTTCCCTGCTCCACATCCCCACAGCAGCTGAGCTTTACCTCCCTGGTGCTGTAGGAGCAGGGGCAGAGGGGTAGGTTGTGGGGTTGCTTGGTTGGGGCTTTTATTTTTTTCCTTCTCTCCTTAAGTCAAAATCAATGATGATGACAGAATTATAAGGTGAGTGATGGGGAAGGAGAAGAAAGCACCGGGTGTCAAATTTGATGCAGGAGGCAGTTAGAGGAACCTATTACGAGTTCTGTTGCCTTAGGGTATGTTGGTGGGTACATAGGAGAGTGTAATGTCAGCGAAACAGGAGAGCAGCCTCTTTCCCCTTGAACCCTTATCATTAATGTGGAAGGCATACATTGTCAGCTATTAGTCTGGAGGGGAGGGAGAATAGCAGGAGAGAGATGTCTTAGTTTGGAAATGGAGTCTGACTCACTGGCGTCTGGCGTGTGAAGGATGGAGGGTTATTGTAAGTGTTGTTGTTGTTGCTGTGATTATTAGAAGTATTATAGCATTTGGGAGAAGATGGGGCTCTGAGGGCTCTGCTGCCTGTCACAGCAGCTTTTGATGAGGAAAGACTGAAAAGAACAATGTGGTGAGTGCTCTGGGTGATTGGAGCCTGATTTCAAAGTGTGATGGTGGAGTCAGTGACAGGGGATTTCTGAGTGACCAGGGAGGGAACAGGTCCATGCTGGGTGCTGCTGAAGGGACACAGGGTGTTATGGGAGATAAATAAAATAAAAATTAAGAAAAACCCAGTCTTAATTATTCCCACTGTTGCTGTAATCACTAATAGGCAATAAGGGGTTGCACGCTGTGACACAGGGAAGGTCTGCAGGCACAGATTTGGGAGTTTTAAGTTTGCATGGCTCCCTGGAGATGATCCCAAGGATGGTGTCTATCCATCTGCTTTGCCCCTCAGCAGCAGCTTTTCTCCCAGAGTCCCCAAATATTTAGTGCAACCTCTGCTGAACTCATTTTCAAGAAGGCCAGTGATGGTGGCTGAGCAAGTTGCCCTTCTGCACCTCTCTCTGCTCCACATCCCCAGCTCTCCCACTCCATATACAGCCTCCCACATTTAGCAAATGTAAATAATTCCTTGGGCTCTGTTAATCCCAAGATTACACGAGTAATTCCTGTTTGCATTAATGGGAGGATCTCTCAAACTCTGCATGTGAATGAGCATCACACTGGGCTGGCTCATCCAGCCCAGGCATTGACACCTCCCCTCCTCCAGCACCGGCTGCTCTCAGGCAGGATCTGAAAGGAGACACAAAATTAGATCTTTTGCCTCAGGTCCTTTTTTTCTTTTTCTTTTTCTTTTTTTTTTTTTGAGGCCACATCACAAATGAAGTCTATTATTAACTCTGGCCGTTAGTCACTTCCTCTTGCAGCTCCTGGAGTCATCTCACCATTGGGGAGATGGAGAACGTTGGTGCTGCTTCACCAACGGTGTGAGAAAAATAGGGTTTATGATTAAATTAAGCAAATTATTCCTTCTTAAGTAGCACAGGGTGACAGAACAGTGGCCCAAGGTGCCCAGAGAGGGTGTGGGATCTCCCTCTCTGGAGACATTCAAACCCTGCCTTCCTGTGTGACCTGATTGGGGTGTTCCTGCTCCAGCAGGGGGATTGGACTAGATGATCCTTTGAGGTCCCTTCCAATCCCTGATACTCTGTGCTTTTGAGTTCTGGGATGCCCATCCAGGGGTTCTGCCCCAAGCCTTTTGTTCCCAGATGTTTGGATGGGAGAAGGCAAGCTCAAAAGTGGCTGTGGATCCCTGGAGAATTGGATCCGAGAAGGCAGAGGAAAGAAGCTGAGGTCACCTGGCAGTGATAAGGGCAGAGAGCAGGCTCAGCTCGCTGCATCCCACCTCCTTGCTGTTGCTCATGACCAAATCTCCCTCTGCTGCTCACAGGGGAAAATAATTAATTAAGCCAATTAATGAAGATAAATTGGAGTAGCAGCTTTGGAAAAATACCATCGGTCAACAGCAAGCTGTTCCTTGGGGCAGGCTGTGGTGGCACTGGGTGTCCTCCTCTTGTTGGAGGTGACTCCATTTTGCCTTTCCTTGCCATGGCTTTGCTGAGGTGCCGTGGTCACCCCCACCAACAGCTTTTATCTCCAGTTGAGTTCCGGAGACGGAGGTTGGGATAGTGTTGCGTTAGAAGCTGGATGTGTTTAAGATAATAACGAAATAAAAGGGAGAAAAAATTAAAATGCCTAAAATATCCCCAGATAAATGTCACCCATCAGTCAGTGCTCCCATATGGACCCTTCAGCTCGGCACTGAGTCAGACCAGGAGATGCTGCCGGGGCCATGTCAGACCTCCAGCCTCGGGGGCTGTCACTCAGCTCCTTCATTAGGAGAGAAAAGAAGTGAGAGGGAGCCTTCCCTTCTCACAGTCGGTTTCATTTCAAAGCTCTTGCAAATCAGGGTAAAGAGGTGGGAATGGGCTTGGCTTTTGCTGAATGAAAAAAAAAAAAAAAGAAAACAATTTCCTAATTTTACGAATTTTATAGTTGTAAGGAGTGGGAATGCAGTTGGGGATAGGGGTGATCTGGGGATATTCTGGAATTTGGAGTGAGAGGAAGTAAAAAAAGCCAGAAAATCCTTTATTCTGCTGTGAAGTCTGTGCTGAGAAGAGAATAAATAAATAAATAAGAAGAGGTAGTTAGCTGAACAGCAAGATTGCTTTCCTTGTATTATTCCAAAAACACAGGGCTGATATTTATTTCATTAGAGCAAACCTTTTTTGTAGCTGGCAAATGAATTCCAAGAAGTGAAAGAAACCCCAGGATCAGGGACTTTACTTCATTTGGGATTGTGTGCAGCTAATATTCTGGTTAAATAAATACATTTTACTAATTGGATTACTCAGACAGTGTAATATACTGCTGGATTTCCAACACGATGCTAATAAATTGTGTGAAGAACTTAATCATGTTAGCTCCCCAAAAGCTTGTAAGAGATGAAATTAAAAAATAAGTAGAAGTTGACATCTATTGCATTTCACAGTGTCTTCATTTCCCTCATCCTTCTTAGACTTCTCCTTACCGGAGCGTGGCTGATATGGATTTTTTTTTCTATAATCTGGCTGTGATTAAGAGGATGTGGTTTTAGAGTAGGTTTTGGGGGGTGGTGGCACTCAGCTTGTGTTTGTCTCTTCTGATTGGTGTCAAGGTAGAAGGAGTGAGACCTTAACGTCATCTTCTGGAGGCAGAGGTTAATTTTCTTGGATGCAGGCAGAGGGGAATGAGGCTGGAGATACAGCAAAGGGACCTGGTGCTCCCTGAAGTTGGGAAGGCTGATGATGCTGAAGATACAGAGTGAGCCCATGGTAGGGTCTGGCACTGGGGGAGCAGAGTGGGTGTTTCACCCAGCACATCCCACAAGTCGGTGTGGGTGGTGTGAACCCTGCTCAGCACAGGGGAGGTGTTTAATAGCAGCATGGGGTGGGGTGTGCTGAGCTTCCCACATCAGCAAAATGATGGAACACAGGGTGCTGCCACCATAATTCATCATTACTGAAACTCCACCATTCAATTCTCCTGTGTGTTTCCACCAGAAAGAGAAAATGGAAGACATCCTTTTCTTCTTTTCTCACACACCCCTTTTTTTTATTTCCTCTTTCTTTGATAGAAATATACAGAGAGAGAGTGAATGGCTCTCCCTCTCCAAGAATCTGTGACAAATGGCCTGTTAAAAACAGATAACTTGTAGCCCCATCAATAGAATAACACCACAGGTTACAGAGAGAGCTGGAGATGTATTATTTAAGCCACATCCAGTTGTCAATAGGGTCTGCTCTTTACTGAGAAATAAATGCTGGGCAAAAAGAGAGCTTTGTGGCTTGAGCCAAGGGGCCAGGGAGACTGTTAATGGATGAAGCAGCCTTGTCTGAGTGTCTAGTGAGGAGGGCAGCCCACTTGGTTGTTCCACAGGTCAAATGTGAAGCTCTAACAACCAGGGTAGGGTCCTGAGGTAAGGATGCTTTCTCCTCACTCAAATTATACCCCCCGTGGGGTCCTTCTGCTGTGTACACACAGAATCACAGAGTATCAGGGACTGGAAAGGACCTCAAGATATCATCTAGTCCCACCCCCCTGTCAGAGCAGGAACACCCAGATTAGGTCACACAGGAAGGTGTCCAGGTGGGGTTTGAATGTCTCCAGAGAAGGAGACCCCACACCCTCTCTGGGCAGCCTGGGACACTCTTCTCTCACCCTCACCCTGACAAAGGTTTTTCTCCTATTTCTGTAGAACCTCCTGTGTTCCAGCTTGCACCCACTGCCCCTTGTCCTATCACTGGAGGTCACTGAGAAGAGCCTGGCTCCATCCTCCTGACACTCCCTTTCCATATTTATAGACATGAATGAGGTCACCCCTCAGTCTCCTCTTCTCCAGGCTAAAGAGCCCCAGCTCCCTCAGTCTTTCCTCAGAAGGGAGATGCTCCAATCCCTTCATCATCTTTATGGATGAACTCTCTCCAGCAGTTCCCTGTCCTATGCACCTATGGTACACAGTTTGCTGTGACACCACTTTACATGGGCACCTCTGTGGGATGCAAATCATAGAATCTTAGAATGATTTGGGTTGGAAGGGACCTTAAAGATCATCTAGTTCCAAACCCCTGCCATGGGCAGGGACACCTCCCACTAGACCAAGTTTTGTGTGTGTTTGCCTATGCAAATATCTCACTGAAATGACACTAGGAGCTAAGTGGTTAAAGGAACCCCTTCCCTCCCCCATAAGTTTCCTGTTTGGATGCCCCTAAATTTTTTGGTTGTGTTTGATGCGTCAAATGGTGATAATTGTTGGATCAAAGGTGCACGTGGGGGAATAATTTGCCATTCTGAAGTACTGAGAGATCTTCAGATGAAAGGCTGGGCTGCCATGATTGGCACTAAAAAGGAGGATTTGCCAATTCTTATTACAGAGCTGGTTCCCCACAAAGGTTCAGGCGTGTGTCTTGTCACACACAGTTTGGTAACCAGAAATCCTGACCCCCATCCCTCCAGTGAACCCCCCCATGCTTTGGGGGTAAGAAAGGGGTCCGACAGGAAAGCTGTGGTGGAGATGTTTGTCAGAGCATGGAGTGATAGAACAGTGGCAGCAGTTTGAAACTAGAGCTGGACAGGGTTAGATTAGACATTAGAAGGAAGTTCTTCCCCATGAGTGAGATGAAGCAGTGGAAGAGGTTGCCCAGAGAGGTGGTGGAGGCCCCATCCCTGGAAACATCCAAAGTCAGGATTGCTGAGGCTCTGAGCAACCTCATCTAGTGCAGGATGTCCCTGTCACTACAGGGATTGGATTTGATGTTCTCTGAAGATCCCTTCTAACCCTATAATTCTATAAATCTGTAGTAATGATTTCCACTGAGACAGAAATTCTCCCCCAAAGGCAGGAGCCAGCTCCTGTTCCCAGCATTTCATCGAGTCAAACCTAAAACCCCCACATCAAAACCCCCAGAACAACAACTCAGAAATCCATCCTGGCATCTCTAGTTGATGCTTGTGGACATGGAGCCCTCAGCTGAGGAGAGTCATGAAGAGAGTACAAAAATCTCTGCACTGTCTGCTCCCCCTCCCATTTATACCTTCTCCTGATCAAAGTTTCCTGTTTTTTAATTCTCCATTTAGAGGTATTTTCTGTGTGAGGCCTCAGCCTGCATTTATTTGTATTTCCACTCACAGCAGGATTTAGAAACAACAAACCAATTCCTGAAATGGCAGCAGCTTCCCCTGTAACCTGCACCTCATTGAAATACTAATAACTGGGTTTTTGATGCAGCTTTGTGGGTATTAATGCAAATGTTTTTTCTGGCTCTCCAGGTTTAATAGCAACAGCTTATACAACTCTAATTAGCATAACAAAATTCAGTGATGAGGAGTAAAATGCTTGTCTTGTTTGATGTTTCCCAGTAATTAGCAAGAATAATGATTTCTAAGTCTGTTCCTGGTTCTCAGCAGCACAAAAGATGGCAGAGAGCACTCCGGGTGGTTAACTCTGCTCTTGTGGGGAAGAAGCAGCTTCTCAATAACTAAAGGGGGCTACAGAAAGGCTGGAATAGGACTTTTTAACAGGGTCCAGGATGGCAGGGCTAGGAGTAATGGATGCAAATTGGAAGAGGGGAGATTTAGGCTGGAGAGAAGAAAGAAGCTCTTTCCTGTGAGGCTGGTGAGACACTGGAAGGGGTTGCCCAGAGAGGCTGTGGATGCCCCCTCAGTCCCTGGAGGCGTTTAAGGCCAGGCTGGATGAGGCACTGAGCAACCTGGTGTAGTGGGAGGTGTCCCTGTCCATGGCAGGGGGTTAGAACTAGATGATCTTTAAGGTTCCTTCCAAACCAAACCATTCTTTGATCTTATTTTTGAGAACAGCAGGCACTGCCTGGCTTCCTTTATCCCTCCTTTAGACTTGCGTAAGAGGAGAAGGATTAAAAGCCACATTTACCTCTGAGGTGCCACCCCAGTGGTATCCACAGTGCTCCATTACCTGCCAAGAACCTCTGGTGAATGATTTCAATGATCCCTCTTCTCTCCTGTGCCATGAAATATGTTCTGAGTTATGGTCTTCTGATTGTGCTGGGCACATGGACCCCTTGCATTAGCCATAGACTGATATCTTTGTCTCCTGCCTGATCCACCAGCACCATCCTCTCCTTTCAAAAGCTTTCACTGTATTAACAGCCATAAAGTAAACCTTCCAGGGCAGTAAATTTTGAACTAGTATAAAGAAAACCCTCCTTTTATGTAGTGTGTTGTTTGCTTTATGGAGGGCAGTGCTGAAGGCTCGTATTGAGATAAATGTTCCTGCTGGGTTTTTAAAAGGACTAAATAATTTTGGCCACTCGTGGGTGTGTAAGATGACAAAATTAGGAGAGAAGTAAAGCTACCTGCTACTGAGCATCAGATGAATTTTCTGGCAATCTGGAAGCAATCTCTGGCTGTGCTCACAGCTCCCTGGGCAGGGACTTGGCCAGCAGAGAAAGAGAGGAGCTGCTGTGTTTCTTAAGTACCAGAGGTTGGATGCAGCAGCAGCAGACATGTCAGAAGCCTGATCCAATACAGCAAATCTTTTGTCTCCTCGCTAAGAAAGCTAATTTTGCAAAGCAAAGGAGTGAATGATGTATGTGATCTGTGGGTGCCTCTAGTCTGCAGCGCTCCTGGGAGAGAGAAATTGTCATCTGAGAGAAGGACAGATGCAACTGGGGCTGCTCAGTTGTATTTCCTCCTTTCCCTCCACCCTCTCTGTGCTTCTGAAATGGCTCCTGCCATGAGACACCCCGAGAGAAGATGCACTCATTCATATTAATAACATCTGAGTGTTTGCATGGGTAAGGTGTCTCGGGGAGAGACATTCATGATGAAAGGAGTAATTTGGTCCAGCCAGTCTTTGCAAACCACTCTGGGGAAAAGCTTTCCCAGCCTGAGTGCTGTGGGAAGCTTTCACTGTGCTGTGCTGTGCTGTGCTGTGTGAGGAAGTGCAAGCCAAGATGACAACCTGCAAATAGTGGTGTGGAAATGTCCCCTCTATCCCCTGGTCACAGGCAACTCCTCCCTGCCCATCACTGTTCCTCAAGGCTGCTCACACCAGGGAACATCATCAGGGTCTGACTTCTCTCTCCCCCCCCTGCCGGCTACTGGGGTGCTGTGGGGATTTTGGGGTGATCTGGGCTAATATTTTTCTTAGTGGTAGAAATGTCTTTGGGTAGCAGTCACTCCTGCTGCCGTGGCTTTCCCCTCTGAGCCCATGCTGCCCACCACTGGGATGCTCCAGCCCCATCTGGTTCCCTGCTCCTGGCAAGGCACTGAGCTCCCAACACATAACATTTTCCAGCATCTCCTGCAAAGGAAATTCCTCCAGAGTGAGCTCATGCCCTCCTCTCCAAGGGAGGTCTGATCTGCTGTGCTGGGAGCTCTGACGGGGGGAGAGATCTTGCCTGAAGCCCCTGAGCTCCCTCTTGCCCAGCTCCTGAGGCTGGAGGAGCATCTCTCTGCTTTTTATATTCTTATCTATTTGTTAGCAATGATTCAGCACGCAGATCTGGTGAAGTGTATCACTGCTTCTCCCATCTTAGTGACTGCTTTGGCTTTTTTTTCATGTTTGTGCCCGGCTAAAGGGTAACAGCATCCCTTGGTGGGCACAGCCCCCTGTCCCTATCCCCAGCCCATGCTCAAGTTGAGGCATTGAAAGTTCTGCCTCAGTGCAACAAGCCATCTTCTGCATCTCACTGCACAAATGTTTGTTTCATGCAGGGATTTTGTTTGCTGTAGAAGAAGTTAATTTTTTATACAATGACTTCAAGATCTTGTGCTTGGCTTGCTGGCACTGAGAATCACCCTGAGCTGCAGCCAAATATGAAGTTAATCAGGAGAACTCAGGGCCAGCAGAAGGACCCTGCGAGACAGATGGACAGAGCATGGTGTGGCCAAACAGTTCAAACGTGTGTAAATAGCTCACTGCATATTGAAAGAATTTCTTGTGCCAGCAATGGCACATGTGCAGCTTAGTGCCACTTTCTGTGAGGTTTCCAGAGGGTCACCTGTTCTGAATCTTGTGGCTTCTCTATATCCCAGCAAAGACACTCAACCTTCCAGCAGATGCAAGACAGGGTTGGGCTCTGGCTCACAGCATCCCTGTTTGTGGATTTCTGCAAGGCTGGAGGACTACACAAGCTGTGGATGCAACTACAAATGGTTACAACAAGCCATATGGTCTTTAGAAGGTGTGAGGAGTCTGGGCTGGAGGCATGGATTGGACTGGATTTTGATCTGCAATCATTTATCTGATGCTCAGAGCTCTCCCTCCTTTGTGCTTTTGGAAAGGATTTGCATGCTTTAAATGCAGCTCTCAAAAAAAGATAAATGTCCAAGCTATGGCCTCACCAGAGCTTCTCCACAGGCTGTGTCCAGGGTGGTTGTCCCCTGCAGATGGCAGCTGGTCAACCAGTTATCAGTCTCTACTGCTGAAGGCTAAAGCAGAGTTGAGCCCCAGTGGTGGGACCCATCCATGGCCAGAGGACAGAGTTGTGCCCCAGTGGTGGGTCCTACCCATGGCCAGAGGCTGAGAGAGGGGGGTTTGCAGAATGGAGCCCACCATCAGCTCCAGAGACAAAGTGGAGGGAGGAGAGCCTGGAGTGAGGGCTTCCAGGAAGTATTTGGAAGTACCAGGAAGGGATGGTAGGGGGGACCTCCTTGCTCCTAGAGGGTGCTGAGGACCACACACAGCCTCAGCTGTGTGCATGCCAGAGGCTGGGCTATAATGGATTACAGCATACCAGCACGCTGTCCAGGGGTATGATTCTTCCCCTGTGTGTGGGATGTTCTGAGTTCCACTCTCAGACAAACCATCCTTTTGGCAGCCACCTTCCCCAGCAACACATGGAACCATGGCTGCCCCCTCCCTGGGGGTGTCTAAGTCCAGGCTGGATGAGGCACTGAGCAACCTGGTCTAGTGGGAGATGTCCCTGTTCATGGCAGGGGGGTTGGACCTAGATGATCTTTAAGGTCCCTTCCAACACAAGCCATTCCATGATTCTATTTCTAGCCCTTTCTGCTTCACAAGGCTTCCCAGGGCCTGTCTGTGTGGGGCTGGGAGTGATAGAAATGTAAAATTGGCCTTCTCAGGTTCTGAAGAGAGCAGTTTGCAGCTGGAGATGGATCACCAGTCTTCCAGGGAATTGTGCTCTACAAGGTTAAGCATGTTTGCAGAAGAAATATGGATAATGCTCTTATCATGTATGACCTTTACTATATGTGTAACATTGTCAGTGACAAAAATGCCATTTTTTAAATGGTTTTCACACTATGGTATCCAGCCATTAATCATGATGTATGTGAGCTACTCTATATTGTTTCTCTGAAATTGCAGCATTAGATTACTTTCCATCCTGGCTGCTCACATGAATTGTAACCCCCCCCCTCGGTTTACCATCAGCAAGGTCCCCTATTTTCCATTCCTAATGTCATTCTGGCCCAACATTTACCCAGAGGACTGGAGAGAAAGTTGCAGGGGGAGAGGCTGCAGGTCTCCCTCTCCTTCCTTGACAGGCAGTTCGTGCACAGAATCATAGAATGATTTAGGTTGGAAGGGACCTCAAAGATCATCTGGTTCCAACCCCTCCGCCATGGGCAGGGACACCTCCCACTACACCAGGTTGCTCAGTGCCTCATCCAGCCTGGCCTTAAACACCTCCAGGGATTGAGGGGGCATCCACAGCCTCTCTGGGCAACCTCTTCCAGTGCCTCACCACCCTCATAGTCAAGAACTTCCTTCTCATCTCCAGCCTGGATCTCCCCTCTTCCAATTTGCATCCATTACTCCTAGTCCCGCCATCATGGACCTTATTAAGAAGTCCTACCCCAGCCTTTCTGGAGGTATTCAGGTTCCTTCAGGTATTGAGAAGCTACCCTGAGGTGTCCCCTGAGCCTTCTCTTCTCCAGGCTGAACACCCCCAACTCCTTCAGCCTGTCCTCAGAAGGGAGGTGCTCCAGCCCTCTCATCATCTTCATGGCCTCCTCTGGACCTGCTCCAACAGCTCAATATCCTTCTTATATTGAATTGTAGAATCATAGAATGGTTTGGGTTGGAAGAGACCTTAAAGATCATCTAGTTCCAGTACTCCTGCCACAGAGGGGTTGCATGTGTTTCTATTAATGGTGCACTCACTTGAAGATGCCTCTGCAATCCAGGGGGCTGATAAATTACTCTTTTTGATGCTTCTGCTGATGTTGCATTTTTAATGTAGCCAGGCTGGGGCTTTGGCTTCTCCTCTTGCCTGTCCCTGCTCCCATCATCACCACTCTCCATGGGTTAATGTTTCATCTTGCCTGCTGCAATTTGGAAGGGTTTTTTTTAACTTCCATAGTGTTTTTTGATTTACAGGGGGTAAAAAGGAGTTGGCAGTTTGGTGGTTATGCTTTTTTTTTTTTTAATGCAGTGAGCTTTCAGGTGTGAGTGCTCTTTCCCTTGATACTAATTTTTATCCTCTTCTGTCTGAAGAAAGATGCCACCCAAAAGGTTCCCTGCGTGGAGCATCCTCTCCCAGGTTGTGTCTGCAAGACCTCAGAAAGCAATCCAAGAACTAGTGGTAAAGAACAGACAGACGTTTAAACCCCAGGTGTGTGACTGCTCATGCTACAGGCAAACAAAATGAGGGGAAACCACAAGAATAAACAAGTTTTGCAGTCTTACCCTGTTGTGTGGCACATGGTGGAACGTAACATCTGCCAGCAGAGGGATTGTGTGGGGGTCAGAGGGAAAACAGAGCTTGCAGGGAACAGTTATATGAGTAGTCATTATTTGTAGCCCTAAAAAATTAGCCCTGACCACATAAATATGGCTTTGGAGGAGTTCTTTGTCTCTCAGAAAGGAGTTCACATTGTCCATGGTGTCACCACGAACTTCCTAGAAGCTGATCTCTCTTCACTGCTGGAGCCTGGGTGAATTAAATGAATCAAAGCCAAGACTTTCTGATGGGAATGGTGTGGACATGCTCCATCCATGCAGAGCTGTGGGTATCCATGGGGAAAGAGGCAATCCCAGTGTTTCTTGTCTCCCCATGTAACTCATTAAGATCTAGTCTTGCTCGTTCTCATCAGCATCTAACAGAAGCAAGGCCAGTGAGATCAGTGAGCTGAAGTGAGGGAACAGAGAATGAGCCTGTTGGGATGAATGTTATTTTAGAGTAACAAAAAAGGTCTGTTTTTGTAGTCCATTGCTGATTTTGAGGAGGACCTTGCTAGGTCTTTGTGTCTTGGATGACCCTCAGGTACCTTTGGGCTGGAGGATCTGTCCCTTTCTCTGACTTCTGTGACAGGACATGCATGTCATGGTTTAGGGCATGGCTGAGTGCTGCAACCCCAGGGATGAAAATGGGGAATGTGTCAGTCAGGATTTATGTGAAACTGGGACTGCCCCGCTCTACCCAAGCTCTGCTCACCAGCCTCCTCTCTGACAGCACAGGAACATCTCAAGATGATTAAATGACATGTGTGTGGGAGTGAATGCAAAACAAACTGCACATGCACACAGGATTGGGCACATCTCTTGTCTCTTTGTCTCTATTTCACCATATGCTTTTGTTTCTGACTCTTGCTTTTCTAATGAGTTTCTTGCTGCCACGTGCACAGAACCTTGAGATGGATAATGCAGAGAGAGCTTCCCCTGTGCTGGTACCAGCTAAAGAAGTGCCTTCTGCCCCCAATCTTCATCCCACTCAAGGCTAATTCCAGACCTTAATTTCTCAGTTTAGTCTGACTTGCTAGTTCTCTTCTTTCATTCGATTTATTACTTGAGTAATGAACTCTGGAGAACTGTTTGGGATCTTGTCAGCATAGGGTTACATAGGACCTGGGTGCTCAGTTGGGAGAGCATCAGACTCCTAGTCTGAGGGTCAAGGGTTCAAGTCCTTGTCCAAGTATGAAGCTTGTCAGTGTTGGGCTGATGCTTGGACTTGATGATCTGAAAGAACCCTTCCAGCCTAGATCATTATGAAATTGTGAAATTCTGGGGTGCATTGAGCTCCTCCCTGCCTCCCCTCTCTCATGGGGTTGATGTTTGGACTCAGTGATCTTGATCTGAGAGGTCCCTTCCAAACTAGATAATTATGAAATTTTGGGGGGCATGGAGCTCCTCTCTGACTCCCCTCTCTGATGGGGCTGATGTTGGAGGTTACTCCAGGTTTCATGCCACTCAGTGAGTCAAACTCTGCTAAGTAACTAAATAAAGCTGTAATTTTAATGATGATTAAATTGAAGCACCTCATTAATTTCATGTGAGAGGTGGGGAAGTACATGTTGGAGCCTTCCCTAAATTCATTGTTTGTCTGGCCACAAGACGTCCCCTCTCAACGTCTGGTTGAGTCCAATTTAAGTATGTAAATTTAATGGTTCAGTAAGTAAAATTGCCTTTATTGTTTGCAATGGTTTGCACGGTAATTTACGAGTCAGCAAGGCTCATTTGATAGGGGTGTATGATGGAGTAGGTGACTACAGTGAAGGACATGTTTATCTTCAGGATACAGGGGAAGAACGCAGATATGTTGCATCCCTAATCAGGGACCTTGGGATAACAGCCCTGCTGGGAAAGTCAGGCAGGAGCCCGGTCCCTGGGACAAAGGAGATCTGAAAACTCAGTCCTCAGGCACACTAAGGCAAGGCAGGGGATGACATCCCTCACCCTGCATGGCCACCATCAATGGAGACCACACCTGCACCAGCTTGGTTAGGGCAACTGCTCTGTGCTGCAGCAGCATCACCCCAGTGCCTACCCCAGAGAAGTATTTTTATCATCAAAACAAAGGATAAAGGACCCCACAGGAGAGAAAAGGAAATGTTTTCAGCTGTGTTCAAGTCTTTTCTCCCCACCATGGTGCTGCTTAGGAAGCCTTCTGCTGGTTTGGGTGGTGGTGGGGTTGAACAGCTCCTGTGAGGCAATGGAAGGATCTCTCTGAATTTGAGGATGGTTTGGTGGCTTTTCTTTCCCTAGCAGCGCCAAGGTCTTGCCTGAAGCTGGATCTGTGAGCAAGCCAGGCTGAGATAGGACCTCTCTCAGCCACTCTGCCATTGCTATGCTTCCCTCTGCCTTTTCATGCTATGACCTGTCTGTTATTGCTATGCTTTTTATGAAAAACAGCTTCTTCTGATGAGCTTGGAGTGCTTTCCAGCTTTAATTCAGCCTCTCTGCTGCACTCTTACCACGTAGGCTGGTAGGAGAGGTGGCAAGGCCTGAGAACAGGCTGAAGAAGTTTGGACTTGTTCAGCCTGGAGAAGAGAAGGCTCAGGGGGGAATTATCAATACCTGAAGGGGGCTACAGAAAGGCTGGGGTAGGACTTTTGAATAGGATATGTTATGGAAGGACTAGGAGTAATGAATGTAAATTGGAAGAGGGGAGATCCAGGCTGGAGATAAGAAAGAAGTTCTTTTCTGTGAGGGTGGTGAGACATTGGAAGAGGTTGCCCAGAGAGGCTGTGGATGCCCCCTCAGTCCCTGGATGTGTTTAAGGCCAGGCTGGATGAGGCACTGAGCAACCTGGTGCAGTGGGAGGTGTCCCTGCCCATGGTAGGGGAGTTGGAACTAGATGATCTTTAAGGTCTCTTCCAACCCAAACCATTCTATGATTCTGTATATTTAACCCTGTAGCTGCCGCTTGGCAAGAGAAGACCATTAGCAAGCCCAGCAGCCATCACAACCCCTCAGTGCAGAGAACACAGACATTTATTTTGCTAAGTAGACAGTGTGTAGTGAAGAGTGTGATGAGAAAGGAGGGGGAGGGCTGGGTGAAGTGGAAAAAGGGATAATTAAAAGAATGAAAGGAAATCTACCCAATCCCACGGGCTGTTTTCAGGAGCTGTGTTCCTCAGGCTGTTTGGGATATCAGGCTCTTCTCTGCTCTGTGTCCTGCAATGGGTTGGGCAAGGGGACCATGGGGCAACTTCAGCCAAAGAGATGGGAAACTCCTCCCGTACTCTCTTCTCGAGTTTGGCCAGTGAGCAGGACCTGCTGACTGTGGTGGGGATCTAAAAGGAAATAATGGACTTTTCTTCAGGTCATCTTCCACTGCTGTCAGCTAAAGTTTGCTCTCAAAGACTTTACAACTGAGTTTTGGAGGCTGGTGCTTCCCATTCTCCATCCCCTAATGACCATCCACTCTGTTTGAGCTGTGCTGCAATGCTGTTCTGAAACGAGTAAATGAGTAACAGGGGAAGACCACAAAACTTGTTTATTCTTGTGGTTTCCCCTCATTTTGTTTGCCTGTAGCATGAGCAGTCACACACCTGGGGTTTAAACGTCTGTCTGTTCTTTGTCATTAATTCTTGGGTTGCTTTCTGAGGTCTTGCAGACCCAAGCTGGAAGAGAGGATGCTCCAGGCAGGGACCTGCCTGCTTGTGCCTCGTGGGAAAGGGTTTTTTAATGCAGTGGAAATAGACAAAAAAATTAATACTTGTGTGGAAAAAGTAAGTGGTGCACTTTGCAGCTTTAGGAACAGAAATGTGTAACCAGCCATGAGAGAAACCAGCCAAGTTTATTCCTGACTGATCTAAAAACTGTCCCTGCACTGGGTGATGAGCAAAGCGAGAAGGTAGAAGGACCCAGCTGGATCACCAGGACCCAAATAACTCCAGAGCTGGAGAGAGCTGGGATGCTCTGGCTGGGATTGATGGGGTTTTTGCATCAGCCCTCAATTGCTGCTTCCAGCAGGTCTCCCCATCAGGCAGCCATGCAGATTTGCAGTCTTTTGTCTCCAGCTCTGGCTGCAAGGATGGGAAACTGTCCCTTCCTCTGCCTGCCACCACCCACCCATGCAGACACAGGCGGTGTGTGCTTGCTGCCCAGAAGCCAACTGTATCATGGGTTGCATCAAGAGAAGTGTGACCAGCAGGTCAACAGGGGTGATTTTGCCCCTCTACTCAGCACTGGTGAGACCCCAACTGGAGTTACTGTGTCCAGTTCTGGAGCCTTCAACATAAGAAGGGCATTGAGATGTTGGAGAGGGACCAGGGGAGGCCACAAAGATGATGAGAGGACTGGAGCACCTCCCTTCTGAGGACAGGCTGAAGGAGTTGGGGTTGTTCAGCCTGGAGAAGAGAAAGCTCAGGGGGGACCTCACAGTGAATTCTCAACACGTGAAGAGGGCTACAGGAAGGCTGGGGTAGGACTTTTTCATAGAGTCCAGGATGGCAGGACTAGGAGTAATGGATGCAAATTGGAAGAGGGGGGATTTAGACTGCAGAGAAGAAAGAAGTTCTTTGCTGTGAGGGTGGTGAGACACTGGAAGAGGTTGCCCAGAGAGGCTGTGGATGCCCACTCAATCCCTGGAGGTGTTTAAGGCCAGGCTGGATGAGGCACTGAGCAACCTGGTGTAGTGGGAGGTGTCCCTGCCCAGGGCTGGGGCGTTGGAACTGGATGATCTTTAAGATCCCTTCAAAACCAAACAATTCTATGATTTTAATATTGTTGGGAAAGGGAATTATGGATTAATCTTTTGTGGAGGTAGTTGTTATTATTTATGTTGAAGGTATCAGGGTGCTGAGAGAGCCAGGAGTTCACTGGGTTTTGATGAAGAAGATATAAAAATTGCATGAAGGGGACTAGATTTGCAAAGCAACAACAAATAACCTGTCTGAGCTGTGCTACTTTTTCCTGGGCAGAACACAAATAAAGGAGGTGCATCGATGACAACTAACTAAAATGTCAATAAATGAAGCTCAGAGCCATGTGGGTGGGGAAAGTTTTGTCCTAATTGTCCAAGTTTCAGTCTCATGGCATCTCTTTCAACAGGCTTTAGTTGTTTGAGTCCTTTCTTGGCCATGCAAACAATCCATTGAAATAAATTCATTTTTCTTCTGTGCTTTTCAGCTCTTTTCCATAGCCCTGGGATGTGTCTGCCTTCTTATTTATAGGAACTGCTGCCTGACAAGCATTTAATGTGCATTTAAGCCTTTTGCATACCCCCAACATGCTCCATGTCATGGCTGCTGACGAGCAGGGTCAGGCCCTTTCCTCAGTAGATATGACTGAGCCTATTAGGCTCTAACAGGGTTAGAGGAATTGATATTTACAGCCCTGCTGTCCCCAGCCTGCTCTGTACAGCACAGAGGCCCTGCCAATGGGCTGAGGAAGGTGTGAACACAGCCCATGCCCTGCATGATGGAAGGGTTTGCTATATCACAGCCCATGAGTTTGGTTGGTGAGTGGTTTTCGGGGGAAGCACATAAAAAAGTAAGAAACTCAGTGTACACAGTAGATTTTTAGCCAACCTACTTGTAGATTTAGGGATTAGTCTGCACAGTGAGGCAAATTGGTGCATGTCAGGGTGTTCCAAAAGGTCTGTCCTGGCTACAGTCGCAGAATGGTTTGGGTTGG